>BQNB010017387.1:0-35903 GCA_026074375.1 Tanacetum coccineum | reverse complement strand
AAAAAGCTCAAAATCAAGCTAAGCTAAAAAGCTCAATAAGCCAAGACAGAGGTTGAGCTTATAAGAACTAATTAACCTAATTATAAGCTATAAAATCAATCAAGAAAATCAAATACTACAACTAAAAATTCTAAAATTAAAAAGTTAAATTCTATTACTCCTGTTTTTGGACTTTTTGAGTTTTTTATGACCTTTAAGGCTAAATTTACTTAAGCAAATAAGCAAGAAATGAGAAAATTATTTTAAATCTATATTAAGCTATGTGTTAACTAAAAGCTAGATAAATTTAAGAGCCTAAATCCGAGAAACACAAGCTTAATTTAAGCTGAAAATTTAGCAGTATTAACTGCTGTTTTTGGTCTTTTTGAGATTTTTTTGACATTAAAGCTAAATGTACCTAAGTGATTAAGCTAGAAAATGAAAAACAAGACTTAATCTAAACTAAGCTATATGTAAACTTTAAGCTAGATGAATTTAAGATTATAAATCCTACTAACACTTAGCTTGATTTAGGCTTAAAAGGACAGCAGTAGTAACTTGATGCAATTGACAAAGGCTATAACCAAAATGCTTAAATCTCAAGTGCAGGATACCACAATGGTTTCTACTGCACTTGACACACTCACTAGGCTTAGATCAAATTTTCACAAACAGAATCAAAGGGAAAATTGCCCTGGTGCTAGAACAAGGAAAATAAGCCTTAAAATGATTATGAGCTTAAACTGACAGTACAAACCAACTCATATCTTAATCAAATAAGATAATCAAGCTAACCAAAGAAAATTTTCCAAGAATCTTTGACTTTTTGAGGTCAAACAAAGCTGATCCAAACACTCCTTTATATAATGACAGTTTTGAAAAGAGCTTGTGATTTAAAAACTAGTGAGTGAAACCTTAAAACCAGATTATAAACAGCTTAAAACAAACTTAAATAACATTAATCCATAACCTAATAAGCTAGAATCTATGATCTACACTTATGCAAACTATAATTTTTTTGGTTTTTGAGATTTTGTGACAAATATTAAGAAAACTATGATCTAATCTAAATGAACTAAATACAGATGATTAATAAGCACAAAAAGATTAAGATAAGCTCAGATAAGCACTAGATGCACACAAACAAAACTAATAAGCAAATAAGCTATTACTTAAGCTAGAATCTTAAAGACAAAAGGGAATAAATGAGAACTTACAGAAAGCTTCAGCTAAACAGAAGCTTATATGCTTCATAGAGCTTATCAACAGCTCTGGCTTATTTAAAATAAGCCAGTAAAAGTCCTTGGGATCCCTTCCATTATTGGATCCCCTTCCATAAGTCCAATCAATCCAAAAGCTTAGGTAATTAAATGATTTTAAGTATTTAAGTAGATTAAGTTCCTTTAAAACTCAAATCCAAGCTTATAGACTTGGATGAGCTGTAATGAGCTTAATAGAGCTTATGAGACAGAAGCTTATCAGTTGAAAAAGAAAATGAGTAAACAAAAGTTTATGACAGATTTCCTTAAAATAAAACTTAATTTCATTGATTTAAAAACTTGCTTACAATACTTGAATACAAAAGCTTAAAAGAAATTACATAAACTACATTTAAAAATTAAGCTAAAAATTAAAGAGCTAAAAAAACTCCTAGATAGTGTGTGTTTGAAAAGTGTGTGCTATTTATAGCCCTTCTCGGAACCTTCTAGGTCTTCCTTGCTACCCACGCCCCTCTCGATCAAAACCATTCAATTTCCCATTCATTGGAGCTTTGATCTTGAGCCGTTGGATCACTTATGAGCTCACATGGATTGCCAGCGTGGCAATCCGTGATTGAGACATTTGTGCTTCTATTGTGAGTGCCTTAAGAACAAAACCCATCATTCTTTGTGCTTCTACTCCTGCCACCGTGTCCTCTCTTTGTGGGAATAGACCAATGAGGAGAGCTTGATGATGTGTGACTCTGCCCATGTGTAAATGATTCCATGAATTGTCCTTTGTACCCTTCAATTGAGAAAAGCCCCTTGTTTGACTGCATGGTAATTTTTTGGAAGGGATGATGAATAGTGTTTTTACTTGGCGCCTTTTTATAACTGAAAACGGGTAAAAAGAATTTGAACTTTGGCTATTGGCAAAGTTAGTCCATCTCTTTTTGAAGTGTAAAAGTAATACACATCCAAGTGTATTACAACTTTCAAAATTAGCATCTTCAGTCCCTGGACTTTTATAAAAGGGATATGGGTTGGATATTGGGCTTTTGTTTTGGGCTTTGGATCCGGGTGAGGTTTTTAGGGATAATGGGCCCATTTAGACTTTAAGGACCATTTGTGTAATCTTTTGAAACTTAAGGGACTGAATTTGAAACTTTTGGAATTTTTTTTGTCCTTTAGTGTTTGACTTTTGTTGACCCATAGTTGACTGAGAGGTTTGACTTTTTGACTTTGGCTTGATTTCTTGGCTTCTTTTGTGCTCTTCCGTTTCCCGTGTCCGTGTTTGCCCATTTTTGACGGTTTTCTCGTGATTTTTGTCTTATCCATACCTGCACACACAAAACACAAAAACACACATATCTTTGCCATTTTAATCATGTTTTTGGTATTTTAGGGTCATTTTTGGTATTAAATGGATGTGTGTTTTCACACATATCAGGTTCGTTTTACTTGACCACGCAAATCCTATACGTAAACATTTGGTGAAAACTAGACCACTTGGCTTGGGAACGTGTATGATAACTATTTAAACGAATGCATGTGTTAAATAGTGATTAATAAACGTTAACGAGGGCTTAATGAAGTGGTTAGAGCCCTAGAACCAAATTATTAAGCCAAGGGAGTATATTCGGGTCACTTGGGGCCTAACAGCCACTATGGAAGCCCAACAGGCCCAACAGGTAGTTTCCTAAGAGACACAGCTTATTTAATAAGCTCTACGAGCTTATTAGGGACTAAGGATGCTTATTGAAATTAACATGAACCTAGACACAACCTATAAACCAAGCCGAACCCTTATCGAGCTTACTAGCCCACGACCGAGCCCGACAAGAGCTAACAAGCTACAATAAGCTCAAATAGCTTATTGGTAAGCCTATACAGCTTTGATGAGCTTAATGGACCTAAATATAGCTAATGGACCTTAATGGACCAAGCCTAACCATTAGAAACCTTATTCGGGTTCCTATTGGGCCCAAGAAGCCCAATAGCGAGCTTATTAGCTTATTGGATAAGCTGACCAAGCAAACAGACCCCATTGTGCTTAATAAGTCTAAGAAATAAGTTAAAACACTAATGAAACCTTTTAAATATATTTCGGGTTTAAGTTATTGGGCTCACAAGCCCAATAAGCTCGAATGAGCTCCAATAAGCTCTACCGAATTTATTTTCAACTTAACGATCTTAAATAAGCTTAATGAAGGCGTTTGTGCTTTTAAAATCCCAGTTGGACCTTCAAATGGCTTATTGGACCTTAACGGGTCTAATAAGGCCCAATAAGCTCGATAAGCCAAAAAAAAGTTCATCCGGGCTTATTTATGGGCTGATAACAGCTTATATAATTTATTGGAACTTAATGAAACATAATTCAACTTGTTAGAACTTACTTGGAGTTAAAATGCGATTTTTACAAATTAAAGGACTAAAAGTGTCAATTTTGAAACTTAAAGGTTTAAAACTATCAATACACTGTTTTAGAACTTAAGGGACTGTTTTGGTTACTTTTGAAACTTTAGGGATTTATGGGTCATATAAGGACCTAAAGTGTAAACTTTGTAAAGTTGGAGGACTAAACATGTACAAGTGAAAACTTAAGGGTCTAAAGTGTAAATGTTACATTTTCATAAACTAGAGGGACTATTTTGTAATTATAGAAAACCTAAGGTTATTTTATAAACAAAAGTGATTTCATAAACACTTATCATATCAGACGAATTACATTCGAATAATATACAAGTTAACCTACGATTTAATAAATACAAATATTTATTAATAACATCTATGCGTATATACTAGAACGTGTGAGATCGTATACCTTCCCAAGAACCATCAAGTGAATATAAATACATAAAACATGTGCACCACCACACAAGTGATAACAGTATATATAAACTAACAAATTATTGTAGTTTATACCTTGAGTCTTTAGCCTAAACTTGTAGACTAAGACTGGCCGTATTTACTTAGGTATTTGACGGTGTGATTTCATACTTGGATATATTATCATTTCTAGAGGACTATTTACTAAGGTGAGTTCATAGCCCCATGTTTTATAATTATTTAAATGATTTACATCTTTGGGGTGAGAACATGCTTTGTTTTACAAATTAGACGCAAGTGTACATTTTATACTATGATTACGTGTTTGCCTAAGTAGCGATAACCCACTGAGCCCATTATCATGAACTGTCAATTACTTGATTGTGAGCGCGAATGTTATAAATAGATCTATTTGGGATTGACATCCCCGTTTGGGTGAGTAGCGCTCACTGTGCTGGGTTGCCGGACAACAAACGTATACCATGTCGGATTAGGATGTTGCGGGTTAGAACATCATTCACGGGCGTTTATTTGCAATTTATTGCATTCATACATGTCGAGCTTCAGTGTCATGAGCTTAGGAAAATGTAGTTACTTTTTATGATGTTTGCATTTTTGCTTAATCATACATTTGAAAATCTTGCGGTCCTACTATTGATTTACATAAACCTATGAATTCATCAACTTTATATTGACGTTTTAAGCATGTTTTCTCAGGTCAATAAGGCACGAGGTGCAGTGATACATTGGAAGTCGATAATTAAAGAGTCATATCAAATATTTGGGGTCTTATTACATTTTGGGGACAATTGTTATAAACCGAAATCTTTATTTATACTGTTGAACAAATTGAAGCCATGAGCTTATGTAACAGACAAGTATTTTGTTAATCCAATGTATCTTTTTCAAACGACACGTTTAGTGGTCGTTCTCATATCTTGTGCTATTGATCTATGAAGTAACGCCCTCGGATATACATTATATTCCGCTGCTACCCAGATTTGGGGGTGTTACAAAGTCGATGTATTTCGTCTCTTAAATTATAAAAGAGAGTTTAGGTGTATATGCAACAATGACAAAAACCGAAGTGAAATGTGACTTGGTCATTTATGGCAGGGTAAATTATGGTTGTTGATGGTGAAGGTGGTAATGGAGGATTTTGTGTATAATCATTTGCTACATGTTGAAGTTCGGTTTTAATGATGTTGGATAGATTGTGTAGTTGGTTTAGTTCATTCACGATTGGCTCCCTAGTTTGATTTTGTGATTGAGTGGTTTGAGATGAGGGGTTAGCAATGTTAGGAGATTGTGGTGGCAAAATGTTGGGTGAGAGAGGAGGTGAATAAGGTAGAAGAGTGTTGTGTATCCAATTGTCTATTATAGACTTTCGATATCTTTCTCCATAGTTTTGAGAAGAGCAAGAATAGGACATAGCAAGTGAAAAGAGGTTAAATAGAGAAAGATGGGATGAATGTGAATGAGGAGTACGATGACTTTATATAGGAAAGATTTAGAAAGGCATGGTGTTAGGAGATAGAGATTCCAAGATGTGCTTGTCTAAACAAAGAAAGTCCAGCAAGGTCTAGTGTAGGGATGGTCAAAGATACAAAAAAAGAGAGGACAGTAAAAAGTTTCGTGACCCTGCTGTCGACGGTCCCATAAACAATCGGAGGTCCCAGATATATTGGGTGGCCGCCCATAAACAACCCTTTAGAGAGATGCCTAGTGGGTGCCTATATGCAACAAATGTGGAGTTACGGTTAACTAGACTCTAAAACAAAAACCTATGAGTTAACCCAAACACTCCTTAATTTAATTTTGCTCATCCAAACATGTCAAAATATTCATTGATTAAATATCTCGAATGATGTTTATGAGATCATTATGCATGGATGCAAACAAATGTTTTTAGAGTGTATTAACAATGCATTAAAGCATTTTTATGGAGTTCCTAACGTGAGTAATTTTGAAAGAAAATTAGGGATTTTGTTCATAATCAAAAATTTTGACAAACAATCTCAATTATGCAAATCCTATGTTTACGGGAAGCATATTAGTTATACATTGTGTTATCATAGTTCTAATTGCACACAATTAAAAGAAAAATGAAAAATCCCCAATTTTGATTTTATGTTCAACATGAACCCTAGACGCAAATTTGAAAGAAAATAGATGAAATGACTTACAATTGATGATCTTTATGATATTAGGAATGATTATTGTTTTTGATTTGATCTTCAATTTGAGTTTCAATGGTTGATTTAAAGGTTTGGAGGGTTTTGGGTTCGTGTTTCATCAATGGCTGTAGAGAAGGGGTGTTTGTTTTTGTGTTTTACAAAATGTGGGTGACAGACATAAGTGTCTTCTGGTGGCGGTCCCATATCAAACTGGGGGCCGCCCTAGATATGTGGGTCGCCCTAGATATGGGGGCCGCCATCAGCAGATGGTTTTTGACTTGAATTTTGACAAACATTTTACGAAAGGAGTGACGTTTTAATTTGCATTTCATGAATTAAAAATGCTTAAAGTACTTCGGATGAAGTAATTAAGTTGTCACGATACGGAGTGGAACATAGACTAGAATCGAGACAGAAGAAAAGAAGAACGATTTATGAAATGTGTTCCATCCTTCCTAAACCAGGACAGGGATAGTTAAATGATTCACATTTAAGGGGTTTAGTGAGAATGTCGGTGATATTGTCGACGGACCGTACTTTTTCGATAGAGATATGTCCTTTATGGACATTATCACGAAGAAAGTGGTGACGAATTTCGATGTGTTTAGTTCGCGAGTGTTGCATCGGGTTTTTGCTAAGGTCAATCACGCCTTTATTGTTGTACATGATCGGGACGTCATCGAGTCGAATGTTGTAGTCGATAAGAGCTTGTTTCATCCATAGTGCTTGTTGAAATGCCTTTCTGCGCTTACGTATTCGGCTTCGGTAGTGGATATAACAAGAGCGGTTTATTTCTTCGAGAACCAAGATGTTAGACAACATCTCACGAACGTACAAATACCGCTAGTGCTCTTCCGGTCTACATAATCTCCCGCATGATCAGAGTCGGCATATACTACGGTTTCTATGCCGGTCCCCTTAGGATACCATAATCCTAAGTGCGTAGTGCCTTTCATGTATCGGAAGATACGCTTAACCGCTTCAAGATGAGAGGTTTTTGGATCCTCTTAAAAGCGTGCACAAAGGCAGACAATAAACATGATATCGGGCCTACTTGTCGTTAGGTAGAGCAAACTACCTATCATGCCTCGATACTTGGTACTATCTATCGACTCACACTTTTCATCTTTCGTAAGTTTAGCATCCGAGGAAATGGGAGTTTTCATTGGTTTAGAATCTTCTAAGCCAAATTTCTTAAGCATTTCTTTAATATATTTAGATTGGTTAAAGAAGATACCGTCTTCCAATTTCTTTATTTGTAATCCAAGAAAGAATTTAAGTTCACCCATCATGCTCATTTCGAACTCGTCATGCATGATTTTGGCAAAGTCATCACACATGTCTTGACAAGTCGAACCGAATATAATGTCATCGACATATATTTGAACGATGATAAGATTTGAACTTTTATTCTAAGTAAAAAGCGTGTTATCTACCATTCCCATTTTGTACTCGTGTTTAATAAGAAAAGCTTTTAATCTATCATACCAAGCTTTGGGTGCTTTTTTAAGGATCCATCAAAAGGGCCTTTCTTGAGTTTATAATACATGTCCGGTTTTTCAAGTCAATGAATCTGGAGGTCGTTGCAGTGAGAGAGAGTGAGAGAGAGAGTGAGAGATAGAGAGAGTGAGAGAGAGAGAGAGAGAGAGAGAGAGAGAGAGAGAGAGAAGTACGTATACCTCCTCATTGATAAAACCGTTCATGAATGCACTTTTTACATCCATTTGGAATAACTTAAAGTCTAAAGCACAAGCATAAGCTAATAATATCCTAATAGACTCTAACCTAGCAACTGGGGCATAAGTTTCATCATAATTGATGCCCTCTTGTTGATTATAACCTTGTGCAACTAACCTAGCATTATTTCGAGAAACAACACCATTCTCGTCTAATTTATTCATATACACCCATTTAGTTCATATGATTGTCATAGTCTTATGTTGTGGGAATAACTCCCAAACATCATTTGCAATGAATTGATTTAATTCTTTTTGCATTACAATAATCCAACTTTCATCCTTTAAGGCTTCATTCACATTCTTAGGTTCTATAGTTGATATAAAACAAAAGAGGTTACTTTGGTTTTGGGCTTGAGACCTAAGGATTCTTTGGTTAAGGTTTCCTATGAAATTTTCTAATGGATGGTTCCTAGATTCTTTAATATTGACTACCTCGTCAAATTCTAAAGTTTCATCCTCAATGTCATTTTCTAGGTTTTGCTTTTCGGTAACCTTAATTGCTTCTTCTTCATCTAAGTCATCATCCACCAAGGGTGATGTCTTAGAGGGTGCAGGAGTTTCATCGAATTTTATGTTGAGTGATTCTTCGATTTTCATGGTGTGCTTGTTTAAGATAATGTAGGCTTTACTTTGTATACCTTCGTATGACTTTGGGTCAAACTTTGTAAGGTAGTCTTTGCTGTTTAAGATGAATCACTTGCTTCCAAACACTCTAAAATAATCAAGAGTAGGTTTCCTACCTCTCAAGATTTCATAAGGTGTTTTACCTAATATGGCTCTAATTAGGATTCGGTTGAGGATGTATCTTGAAGTATCTATGGCGTTACACTAAAACATTTGTGATAATGATTGTTCGTTCAACATAGTTCTACTTATTTATTTTAGTGTCCTATTTTTTCCTTTCTACCACGCCATTTAATTGTGGAGTGCGTGGAGCTGGGAAGTTATGTGTCTGTTGGCTTTACAAAACTCTCTAAATTACACTTCGTTATCAAATTCCCTACTGTGGTCCATCCTAATTGACACTATAGAACATCCTAATTGGTTTTGTATTTTACTACTAAATATTTCGAATTGATCGAATGCTTCATTTTAGTTTTAAGGAATCTTGTCCAAGTGTACCTAGAATAGTCGTCTACTATTACTAAGGTGTAGAGGTTTCCTCCGTAACTTCATACGGCGGATGGACCGAAGATATCCATATGGAGAAGTTCTAAGCATTTAGTCGTTGAGACTATATTCTTAGCTTTGTGACTAGCGTGAGCTTGTTTTCCAATTTTACAAGCATCACAAAAGTGTTGATAAAACTTAAGCTTAGGTAAATTTCTAACTAGTTCCTTAGAAGCCATCGATTGAATGAGATGCATGTTAGAGTGACCTAATCTCCTATGCCACAAAGTAGAGTTTTCATCAATCGTTGCAAGACAAATTTTGTCTTTCGGCTTATTTCCTAATTTCATCACATATAAGCCTTTCTTCCTAATACCTCTACCTATAACCTTACTGGCTTACTGATTTCACTATCGTGTTCAGATAAAGTTACTCTACATTTATTATCACATATTTGACCTACACATAGCAAGTTAAATCTTAGGTTATCTACATGTTCTACATTATCTATATTGAGAGAGTCATTGGAAATCGTACCTTTGCCAATGATGTTACCGTGAAGATTACTACCAAAAATTATGTTACCTCCATTGTATGCCTTGTAGGTTGAGAAGAGCTTTCGGTTACCCGTCATGTGTTTAGAGCATCCACTATCTTTTATCCACTCATCGGGTTCCAAGTCGACTCCAAGGCATATCTATTTATATAAGACAATGACTCAAACATTTGGTCCCCAATATCTCATGGGTCCAAAGTTGTTAGTGCTAAACATCCCTTGCATTTGATGCAATTGGTTGGGATGTAGAAATGGAAGACATATTTCCCATGGCATGTAACTTTGACGTTGGAAGTTGTTCCAAGTTACAGGAAAGCCACGAGGTTGATTTTGTCGACCAACGTTCCTTTTTGGTTGCGGTGTCTTAGGACGAGGATAATTATTATTGACTCTTCTAGGTGGTGGAGTTTTTGATCTAAAATTAGGTTTTGAAAATCCAACTTCGGGTTTTGACAATGGCTTATAAAATTGTTTAACTTCATTATCACTAGCAACGGGAACTTTGACATTGTTTACTATTATGTGTTTTGGTCTAGGACCCAAAATAGATTTTTGAAAAGACACACTTTTCTCAGATCCAGACGTAGCTGCTGACGGTCCTATAATTATTTTGAGGGCCGCTTGTACAATATGGGGGCCGCCCATATTTATGGGACCTCCATCAGAGGACGCATTTTTCTAAGCTTTCACAAATTTTATTTCTTTAATTCCACTAGATGATGTTTCAAATAAACTAAACCCCGAACCCAATTTTTCACCATAGAGTTTTTGATTGCTTAACATTTCATTTAAACAAAGTATACTCTTTTCAAATTTATTTAATCTAATAGCTTCCTCTTTGAGTTTTTCATTCTCAGTTTTAAGTATATGACATTTTACACATTCGAGATCAATTTCCTTGTTTTTCTCGAGTGTAGACACTTTTTCTTTTAGAGTACTAAGTTCTTTTTCTAAACTATTTCTAGTGGCTTTTAATCTTTTGTTTTTAGTGATTATCTTTAAACTCATTTTGCACAGTTTATCATATTCATTATCTAAAACTAAATCATCTATTGATGAGTTTTCATCACTAAAGTAAGAGGATTCAGAACATACCTCACTTGATGCTTGAGCTACGAGACACGTTTCGTCTTTGACCTTCTCATCATCTTCTTCACCGCTATCACTCCAAGAACCTCCGACAAAAGCTCTTTGGTTCTTGTCTTTTGGTGGTTTTGGACATTCTCCAATAAGATGATTTGGATCGCCGCATCTAAAGCATTTTCTATCATTTTTACCGTTCTTGTCATCACGGCTTCTTTGGAACGTCTTTTTGTCGTTCCGAGGTTGTCTCACGAATCTACCTCTTCTCTTAAAGAACTTCTTGAAGTCTCTAACCGCCATGGCGTATTCTTCATCTTCACTTCCGAAAGTCGAACACTCTTCATCACTAGATTCTTTCTTAGCCTTTAAAGCAAGAGATTTTCTTTCTCCCTTAGCTTTGACTATTTCAAAATCTTTCTTGATGATCATCTCGTAAACTTTGAGATTCCCGATGAGTTCATCAAGTGACAATGATGTTAAGTCTTTCGACTCTTCAATTGATGTGACCTTTACTCTCCATTTAGGATGTAGAGCCCTAAGAAACTTCCTAACATAATTCTTGCTAGAATAACCTTCATCAAGAGCTTTTAGACTAGTAATGATAGTATTAAATCTAGCAAAAGCACTATCTATAGTTTCGTCTTCAGAAATGACGAATTGTTCATATTGTTGTACCAAAAGGTCGATCTTGTTATCTTTGACTTGGTTATTACCTTGATGGGTGATTAACAAAGTTTTCCAAATTTCTTTTGTCGTATTACACATGAAAATTCTTTCATATTCTTTTCTTGGCAAAGCTTTGTAAATAACCATTTTAGCTTCGTTATTTTTCACAAGCTTCTTTTTAAGACCGTCACTTTGTTTTTCAAAAGGGAAAACCTCATCTAATTTGGTTTCTGGATTTTGTTGAATAGGTTGAAAATAACCGTTAGTAATAACATGTCAAAGATCAAGATCTTTTGATTTAACATATGTCTCAAATCTATTTTTCCAATAAATAAAACTATCACTTTCAAAAAGTGGTGGTCTTTGCATGTATTACCCTTCTAGGATAGTTTGTCAGAATCCATAGACGATCCAAGCTTTAAAATTCAATATATTTTAAAATCTTGAGTGCCTGTGGCTTCTGAATACAATTGTGGAAACTAGAAGGGGGGGGGTTGAATAGTTTAAGGTTCGTTTTATGTTTTTAAAAGTTTTCTTTCAAAATGCTTAGATTCGAGTTGTATGTTCAACCAATCAATAATATGAATCAACAATATAAATATCTATACTAATACTAAATAACAATCACAATAATATAAAGATATGAGAAAAGGAACAATCAAACTAATACGCCAAGATTTATAATGGTTCGGCTACGAAGCTCTTCTTCGCCCTACTCCACTCCCCGAGTATCCTACTCGAGATTTCACTATGTCAACAAGCTCCCTTCAGGCGGAGAAAACCATTTATGCGTCGCTTACATTATTTTTCGACACTAAGCTAAATGTCGAGTCTTAATCTTAGCTAGAACCATTCTACTACTTCATAAACACTGTACACTCACAAGATCTATACTATCGGATTTATACACTATCTGAATCACATAATTACACAAGATAATTACAATAGAGATTTGTTACTTAGAAGAAGAGAGGAAAGATCACTAAATAACAATTCATTTTTTGACGAATACGAATGTTCTTCTCTTGCACTTGATATAGAGGAGAGATGAGAAGAAGAGATTAGATCACTTGAAACAAGATCAAACAATGTTAGTGATTAATAGATTTAGTGAGAGAAAGAAGGTTTTAGAGAGAGAAAGTTATCTGAAAAATTCATGCAAAGAGGTCTGTTTTCAGTTGGGAATTGAGCAGTATTTATAGGCAGGAAAACCCAACGGTCACTGCAGGCGGTCCCGGATAAATCTGAGGGCCGCCATACCTATAAGGGGGTCGCCTAGTAGACTAGGCTCCTGTTTTTGTCTTTTTGTAGGGAAGGTTGTATCTGTTATGGAACCTTCCATTTTGGGGGGGGGGGGGGAGGGGGGGGGGGACGGGGGTGGCTGGGGGGGTGTCAGGGGGGGAATTGGGGCAAAAAAAATTTGAATTTTAAATTTAAGTTTTAAATAAAACTTTTCTTTTAATTAGAAAATATTTTGTATATTTATTTTTGGGAAAATACTTTTTGTAAAAATGTGATGGCTAAGAGAAAAATATTTTCTTGATCACTAATCATGCTTAATGATTTGTTTGTCCACACCTTAAGTGATTGCTAATCTTAGAAATGGAATTTTACGATTAATAATTTGTAAACGTTTATTTTTATCGTACACGTTTTTACATTTTGTTATTATCAAAACACTAAGAGTTCAAAAAATATAAATAACGTTTTTATACATTATTTGTATTAACAATGGTGGCATTCTTAAGAGAGTAGTGAAGAAGGGGGAACATACAAGGAAACCTAGCAATTTGAACGACGTCAAAGGTAGTCTTCTAAACTCCTTTTTTGCAGTTCTATTTTTCTCTATGCTCTTAATGAAGGGGTGTTTGGATAAACTAAGGATATGCATATAATTATAGAAAACTGGTAGAAATCTACTACGATGTTAATCTGCTTCATGGCAGTTGAGCGAAAATTGTAAAGCAAATAAACTTACTCTTGCTGTTGATTGCAGAGCGAGTCATGATTAAGAAATCGTCCCAACTCAGTTTACTCAGTTCCTCTATTTCTTCAATAGCTAGATCAAAGATTGGTTCTCTTCCACACAAGTAAGCAGCCCTGCAATAAACATAAATTTTCATAAATTTACAAACGAAAAAACAGTCATTATTGCATGAATTGCCAAGACGTTGTTGACAATCAAGATTAAATATTGCGTGGCTTTCTTCTCATTTTTCAAAAAAAAGTAACTGGACTATTTCTTCCTTGAAATACTACTTACTAAATTCAAGAAATTAGTTTCTTACACTTATTACTACTTGTGTGTAATTTGTGACCCGAACATTGAACATTACCGGTCATACAAGCGGACGGCTTCTTCTTAAGAGCCAACAGTGCCCAAATGGATCTGTCTCTTGTCAACTCAGATGGCAGCTTGCCATTTCATATTTTTGTAATACATACCTCTCAGTATGCATTGTTCTTGGTTCTCAATATTCTTTCTTCTGTGTCTTTTTTGTCGCTTGAACTCTGGAAACAGTAGACAAAATTATTGTACTTTTAGCAGAGTAGATACCTACATATCTGATGTAATGAAGTCTGAACTAATAAAAGATGATGTGATTAATTGAAAACTAAGAATGAGAGAAACCTGGAAGCAGAACATGTTGCTTATTAGAAGTATTACTCTCGGTGACAATCGAGGAATCACCTTCTTCAGACTTTGTAATTTCCTGTTGAAAACATAGATAATGTCAATTTTGTATAGTACCATATGTGAAATGTATAAATGCGACATAAAATTGAGCATTCTGCCTTCATAAGAGTCCATATTAGACTGCTAATTGCATATATTTTCTTTGTTTAAATTTCAGGTTGATGATATCTATCTGACTATTATCGTCATTACAAATTAGCTGGGAATGTTAGTGGGTCACTAATGGACTGGGGACCAATATCACTAAAGAGGAACAATATCTGAAGGATACACTAACTGCTTATAGGAGGACTGCTGATGCTGTAACACACATACAGGCTGCATTTAGGGAGCAATAATTGAGATTGAAGTCAAAAGTAGTTGAGTTTGCTAATGCAGAAGATGAAGCACACTGTATAATAGAAGCTATGAGGATTCAACATAAAAACAAATGACTGCTGTTGTCCACATACAACACAATTTTCGTACATGGAAAATAAGAAAAGATTTTCTGAATAAGCGCAGGCCATCAAAATTCAAGTAAGAATCTAAATTTGGTTTATCCATTTTCTTTCATTTTTTAATTCTACCAGACAATTGACTCATTTGTAACCCTATCGGGTAGAGGTGGCGATTTTGGACAATTTCTTACAAATGAGCCTTTTCGGGTATGTTTTATATCTACCGCTCGATTGGATAAAATAAATCAAGTTAGCAAAAGAAGGAACACATCAAACAGGTCATAGTACAATATTTAGTTACAAAGATTTTTTAAAAAGTAGAAAGAAAGTATTTCGTGTTAATGCAACCTTCACCAATTATTTACTCTTTTTTACATGTCATCAACGTGCTTGGCCTGCTCATTTAACATTTCCATAGAGCATATTAGCTTGGTGATGTTCTTTACATCCCATAGTACACAATTGACTCATCATTTTTCTCTAAGCTAAATATTTTTATAGCTATTTGAGTATATTAGCTAGAAACCAATCTTATTTTCTTTAATGCATGACTTTTTTTGTGGTTTCCAAGTACGGAAGCAATATAAGAAATTAGTATGGTCAGTATGAGTGTTGGAGAAAGCAATTATCATGATTTGCTAATAAACATTAATGAAATATCTTATACATAAGCCGAAAAGTAAATGCAGCTACAGATTTGCTTAACTCTTTGTGATACATAAACACCATGTGCTATTGATCATTGCAGATATGCAGGTTGGTATTTCGGGTCTAATATGATTTTGTGTTGTGTGGATGAAAGTTAATATTTTCCTAATCCTATTGCCCATGGTAGAGGTAACGCATAATGGTTATGGAAGTAGTAAAAGTTCATAAGAAAAGAAAATTGTAGATTCCATAGTCAAAGCAAGGTAAGTGTTTGCAACCTCTATCAAGTATTCAAATATAACCTTTTACATATATATTTTGTCTTAAGCTAAATTGCAATATCGGTTTTTACAGCAAGCTTTTATGATCTATTGTATTAGTCGAGTTGGAGATACGCCTAGGGACAAGATGAAGGAATTTGATAATAACATTTGTCATTGTCAATTTGATAATTTTTAAGTAAAACTCTAATGTGAGTTTTAATATAGTGTTCCTAAATCTCTCTATATATATAGGTTTTAATAATGTTGCAGGTTCTGAAATAGGCAGGAGTGCAAGCTTATAGAGATGATAAATACACAAATTCAACAAACAACGTTGTGTCTAAAGAATCTTTATTTCGAATTTGAACTAATAAACATATACTTTGTAATGGCTATTAATCTGTTAACTTTTATTTTCTCTTATCGTATTACCATTCATTTCTTTTTGTTCCTTATTAATTGTATAGAATTTATTTTTGTTCATTATTAAGTGTCTAAATTTTTTATGATGTTCGAACAAAAGAGATGAAAGAGGTGTGGTTGTGAGGAATAAAGCAAGATTGGTGGCCCAAGGGTACACACAGGAAGAAGGAATTGACTATGATGAGGTTTTTGCTCCTGTGGCAAGAATAGAAGCTATTAGGTTATTTTTAGCCTTTGCCTCATTTATGGGGTTCATAGTATTCCAAATAGATGTTAAAAGTGCTTTTCTGTATGACACTATAGATGAAGAGGTTTATGTCTTACAACCTCCTGGTTTTGTTGATCCTGATCATCCTAATAAGGTTTATAAGGTGGTTAAAGATTTATATGGACTGCATCAAGCTCCTAGAGCTTGGTATGCTACTTTATCAACATTCCTAGAGAAGCATAGATACAAGAGGGGCACAATTGACAAGACTTTATTCATTAAAAGGGACAAAAAGGATATCATGCTGGTTCAAGTGTATGTTGATGATATCATTTTTGGGTCTACCAACAAGTCTTGGTGTGATGAGTTTGAAGCCTTGATGAAAAGCAAATTTCAGATGAGTTCCATAGGTGAACGTACATTTTTCTTAGGATTACAAGTCAAACAGAACAAGGCAGGGATCTTTATATCTTAGGACAAGTATGTAGCTGAGATACTCAAGAAATTTGATCTTGTAAATGTGAAAGCTGCAATAACACCCATGGAGACCAAGGTGCCTCTGACAAAGGATGAGGAAGCTATTGATGTAGATGTACACTTGTACAGATCCATGATAGGTTCCCTCATGTATTTAACTGCCTCTAGACCTGATATAATGTATGCAGTATGTGTTTGTTCACGTTTTCAGGTCACTCCAAAGATTTCTCATCTCAATGCTGTCAAGAGAATCTTCAAGTATCTTTAAGGGCTAAAACCATATTTTGGGCGTATGGTATCCTAGAGAATCACTTTTGACTGGTAGCATTCTCTGACAGTGTTATGGTGGTCAAACCTTGACAGGAAAATCCACAAACAGGTGATTGTTAATTTTTTGCGTACAAAGAATTAATCTCATGGCAATGCAAGACAACAGTCCATAGTGGCTATTCTACAACTGAAGACTGAATATGTAGCTGCTGCCAAATTGCTTGTGGACAAGTATTGAGGTGTTCTAAATCACTAATGGACTATGCGTTTGTAATTTTCATGAATAACCAAAATCCACTTTGATAATGAAAGCATTATCTGCATTGTGAAAAAACCAGTGTATCATCCAAGACAAAGCAATTGAGATACGCCACCATTTTATAGGAGATTGTATGAGGAAGAAGCTCATTAGTGTAGAGAAAATTCACACAGACTTAAATGTAGCTGACCTATTGATTAAACCATTTGATGGACCACGGTTTAATTACTTAGTGGTTAGTATTGGGATGGTAAACTCATAGCTACATTTAAGGGGAGGCTAAATTGTATAGTGTGTATACTTCTGGTAGTTAGTTTAACTAAAATCTGGCTTAAGTAATATTAATACTGGTAGTTAGTAGTATTAATTCTGGTAGTTAGTAGTATTAATTCGGGTAGTTAGTTTAAGTTAATTTTGTCTATACAAACTCTTGCAGCATGTTTTTCTTTATTTTAGTTTAATTCTTGCAGGAATAGCATGGATTTGCAGATGTAAGACAGGTGTAATAAGGTCTTTGGTAAAAACTTAATTCTGGTTGAAAAGAGTTAATTCGGGTTGTATCATAATTAATTCTGGTTGACCAAAGTTAAGTCTGGTAGTGTAAATTTTAATACTGGTAGGTTATTGTTAGTGCTGGTTGCGGGAAAATTGACTTTCTCTGCTTAAACACTGTTTAAATGTTACCGTTACAGATTTTTACGGCGCTATTGTCGTTACCAGAGAAGCTATATAAGATTTAGGTTTCGTTATCTCTTTACATTACATTATCTGTTTATTGCTATCTCCTTTTCGCAAAGTAAAAAATCTTCTTTATTTTTATAAAGAATATAGTCAATTGTCCTGCTACCAGCATCTACAACCTCACTCGTACCTAAACCCAGTAACTTTTCAGTTCAAGTCACTACCTTTTATTACTACTTTCGATTCATGGCTCAATTAAAATACTGCGACAAACACAATCAAGTGGGGTTCTTGCGCAAGCCTGATGAAAGTGCAGGGTTTGCAGTGTATTGGATTTTTAAGAGGTTCAACCTCATGTTATGGCTATAACTACTAATCTAATATCTATGATTCACTAGTCAAAACAGTTTTCGCAGACTGCTATGCCAACACTCTTGCTGATGGGACTCTAGAATTACAGGCAACTATTGATACCATTGTATATACAATCACTGAGGCATCTATTAGGAATAAGCTTCAATTAGCAGATGCTTCAGGGATTACAATGTTGCCAAACAATGAGATTTTTGAGGGGATGGGACATATGGGGTATCCTACAGACGGATCTTTTACCTTTTGGAAAAGCTTTTTCACACCCCAATGGAGATTTTTAGTCCACCATATTTTGCATTGTATAAGCTCTAAAAGTGGTGGATGGGATCAATTTGGTAGCAATATTGCTACTGCTTTGATTTGTCTTTCCACTGGCAGAGTTTATAATTTTTCAAAACTAATTTTTGATGGCATGGTGGCAAACTTAAAAAGCAAAACAAAGTTTTTGATGTATCCTCGTTTTCTGCAACTAATTTTGGAAATTCAAACGGAAAACAAACACCCTTATCTAGCTGTGACCCTGACCAAAAAGATTTTTGGGAATATGAAAAGGGGTTTTAGAGGGGTACCAAGACCTTTGTTGCCTGCTATGCTGCTTGCTACTAATCCAAATGCAGGTCAAGCACATCCTGATGTGGCTCCATCTCAACCATCATCATCCACAATTCCAGTACCATCTACATCCTTACCACCAGAACAATCTCCACCACCTATACCTACCCATATACCTGCATCTATACCTATACCTACCCCTGAAACGTGACCCTTGCAATCCGATGGTGGAAAATAAAAAGAGTAAACACGCCAGGCACAGTATATTTAGTTAGTTATAGACCAAGTCTACTGCACTTACGCGAATATGTCCTAATTCCATTGTCCGCCTTATGAATAGAATATCAGAAGCTGTGCCCTACTTTCACTTATATGAGAGTAATGAGAACCTTTAGAGCGAACGCGTATAAGTCGGCTATGACGCAATTGCACTGAGCATACGCTCTACACCCTCCCTCCTCTATCGGCCTGCTAACGACTATTACCACTGACCCTCTCGTGTTCCGATTGTCTGGGAAAAAGGATCTCAAGCATTAAACAAGCTGACAATGGGGGGAGTTTGCTATTGTGAAGTGGGTCAAGAAGTTTGAAACAAAAAAGCTGAAAGGTATTTTGAAGTGGAAAAAAATGTGGTCTTCTTATCAGCTCTGAGAGGAAGAAACCTATGGATCAAAGAGGAAAAGTCAAGATGGATCCTCTAGTTTCTTTTGGTACAAGGGATGGTTACTCCTTGCTAAAGACTAATGTCAAACACTTAGGGGGGAACAAGTTGAAGGACATAAGCCATACTACATTAGAAGGCAGCCTAAAACTCTCTCTAGGGTTGCTTCTCAAAAGCCAAAGTCAATAGATAAGGGAAGGAGGTATAAGAGAAGGAAAGAGACTAAGGGAAAGAAGGTTGTCACTAGCTTGGATTTTTAAGAAGAAGTTAGTACTGGTGCTGAAGGAGTTAATCTGGCTGAAGGGGTTAATACTGACAGTATTAAGTTAGTATGTTAGTAGGAAGTTATGTACTGACAGTTATTAACTCGTCCCATTCCTTCACCTGATAAAGCCAAAGGAGAAGGAAAAGCTCCTATGATCTGTGAAGAGTTCCTATGAAGACTTAGGAATAAATTCTTCTGGAGGAAGCTAGGCTTGGACTGAAGCCTTATCAGATTGGATACTTTGGAGAAAAAAGAAGAGGCTCTAAAAGGTACACTGGATTCTCTTTAGCACAAAAGAATTGTAGAAGAAGATGATTGGATAGGATGGAGCAACAAAGAAAAGAAAAGCTCAAGTTCAATTTGAAGCTCAGCATTACACAGATGAAGATTGGGATCTAATTAGAGCAAAGATTGAAGCCAATGCAGAGTTTTCAAAGAGTGTGCTAGGAAGTGACTTACAGGAGAAGACTTTGCAAGGGAAGATGGGTTTGTTGAATAGTAAATCAAAGGAAGAAAGAACATTTTGCAGATGAAAGAGCATGAGCTAAAAGAATAACACATTGACCCAATCACAGCTGGAGAAACATATATGATGAGATTACTTAAGGAATCAGGACATGGAAGCTATCCGGCTGAAGAATTTGAGTTGAAGAATGTGAAAGAAGAATTTGATAAGCTGGGTGACAGCAGCAGGTTGAATCTTTTGCTCCTATAAAAACTTTGAAGCTACAAAAGCATGTTCTGAATGAAATGATTTGTAAAGAAACTTCAAACAAAAGACTTCAAAAAGACATAAAGTGTGGCGATCAGCAAAAGGGATGTGTCTACCAAAGAAGACTGGAAAGAGGAGGGTTGGGTAACAGATAGCTAGGAAACAGGATTACATGTCGACAAAGCTGATGAGCGATTGAATCTGAAGATAGTAAAGATGATGATCCTATTTCAGGTACAAAATATTATATTTAATCTATCATGTGGCTATAAACCCCCAGTAATGCCTATTATAAGATCAGCAAGCAAGGAGAAGAGAAGGTGTGTTGTTTTGTACCAAATTGTTAGAGAAGATGGAACTGATATAGTGTACATAAATTTTGGAGCTATGCTGAAGGACCTTTACTAAGATGATTCTTACTGAATTATATGTTGGTTTATGAATAGATATGGATGTGAATGGACCAGAGGATGAGCTTGGAGAAGGTCGTACTTTTGGGATATTTAAAGAATTGTTTGAGGAACCCCTTAGTATTAGATCCTATTTGGAGTTTATTAAGAGTCAACAATGGATCATATGTTGAAGATATTATTCTGCAGATCGTGCATTGCTTAAACTTAGAAGTATCAGATATTTATATGTTGGGTCTGAAAGACAATATCCTTTAACTGCTGTGGGTATGTTAAGGCCTATGCTAGATAAAAAGCTTCAAGGAGGGAAAACCAGGATGAGGATTTGCTACAAATTGTTCGAAATAGATGGAGAAGCAAGCTGGCATTAGGAAGTAATAGAGATGAGGAGAACAACACTTGGTGGAGGTTCTATGCACTAATACAACAAATGGTTATCAGTCCACCATTGTCTTAACTGACATAAGGATTGGGCTAGTCTAGGAGCAAAAAGGCCTCTTGGTAAAGGACAGTCTCAAATTGTTAATGGCTGACAAGTTGCCAAAAAATTGTTAATGGTTATCAACTCACCAATTTGGTTAGTAAGAGTTGGCTTAGCCCACAATGTTTATGATTTGTGGTAAAGGATGTGGAAAAAACCATAACTAGTCCATTGATGTTATGGCTCATGGTAAAGACAAATGGCAAAATCCATATTAGATGTTGACACTTTACCCAAAAAAAGATGGGTTGGGTACATCAACTCTCCAAGTTTCATGTACAAAGAGTTGATATGGTAATCAATCCACATGGAATTTTCCTTTTTCTAGGTGCCAAAAAATTGACTAGCCTGAGCAAACGGCTACAGGTAAAGGCATATCAAATCCGTTTATGGCTGTAATGGTTTGCCAAAAACCATATGGTATTAAACTCACCAATGTTTCATGTACTGAGAGTTGAAATTGTTTTCAGTCAACCATGGTCATGCACCTTTCTGGTGGCCAAGGATCTGACTTACTCCAGAGTAAATGGCTAACTGGTGTAAGAGACATCATATCCCATTTTATAGTTTCAATGATTCCCTCTCACAGAGTTAACACACCTGGAAGTGTGTGAATAGTCGAAACTATAGGATTTGATTGCTGATATGAAGGTGGTTGCTGAAAAGTTTTGAAGAATGGATGGCAACAAAAGATCAAAAAACGATATAATTTAAAGAATTTGCAGCTCAAGAATAATTTGGAAGAGTTTTATTTTAAACATCCTCAGGAAGCTCAAGATGGAAGACACGTGGAAGGGAAACTTGAAGTCAAAAGTCGAGATCAAGTTTAGGGGAGGATTTTGTTAGGTAATTAGATAGTAATAGGACTTAATCTGGTAGTATAACCCACAGTTAAGTTAGGTAGTATTAGTTGGTTCTGGCTAGTACTAGTTAAGTCTGCTAAGTACTAAGTTAAGTTGGCAGTACTAAGTTTAAGTCTGCTGCAGATACTATGTTAGTATGGTAGAGTGGCCATCCTAGTACTATAGTTAGTACTGGTCGTATTTAGTTAAGTCTGGTTTTTGTACAGAATAGAAGTAACTAGTTCATCTTAGAGATGATTTTCGGAGAGTTCTTAGGAAAGCGATAATATATTTATCCTTTCACACGTTTTGTAAAGCCTGCTAGGGTTTTCCTTAGTGTATAAAAGGAACCCTACGGCATAGAGTTTCATATATGTAATAGAAGCATTGAAGCTTAATAGAAATCAATAGCAAAATTAGTATTATTGTTCTTCTTAATTCTTGTGTTAAGATTCCGCATTAACACTTGATATTCATAGTCAGTGTCTCTCACATAGTTGATTTGGATTTATTCAAGTTAACTATTGTCTTACAAAGGCTATTTAGATCCAAGACCAAGGACCTATAATGATGTTAGGAATGACTATAGGTGTTGATTTTATCTTCAATTTTGAGTTTTAATGGTAGATTTTAAGTTTTTGGAGGGTTTTGGTCGTGTTCGTCGCTACAGCAAAAAGGAAGGGGATGTTTGGTTTTGTGTTTTACAAAAATGAGAATGACAGACATATGGTTCTCACTGGTGGCGGTCCCATATTGATATGGGGGCCACCCGTTTTAATCCGAGGGTCGCCAGAGATATGGGGGCCGCCCTCAGCTGAGGGATTTCGGACTGAATTTGGACAAAAACTTTAGAAAGAGGAGTGACATTTTAATTTGCATTTCGCGAATTAAAAATGCTCAAAGTACTCAGGACGAAGTATTTAAGTTGTCACGACACGGAGTGGAACACGGACTGGAATCGAGACAAAAGAAAGAGAAGACGATTTATTAATGTGTTCCATCATTCCTAAACCAAGACGTAGATAGTTAAACGATTCACGTTTAAGGGGTTTAGTAAGAATGTCGACGATGTTGTCGACGGACGGCACTTTTTCGATAGAGATATGTCTTTTCTGGACATTATCACGAAGAAAGTGGTAACGAATTTCGATGTGTTTGGTTCGAGAGTGTTGCACCGGGTTTTTGCTAAGGTCAATCGCGCTTTTATTGTCGCACATGATCGGGACGTCGTCGAGTCGAACGTCGTAGTCGATAAGATCTTGTTTCATCCATAGTGCTTGTTTACATGCCTTTCTGACGCTTACGTATTCGGCTTCGGTTGTGGAAACAGCAAGAGCAGTTTGTTTCTTCGAGAACTAAGATGTCAAACAATATCCTACGAACGTACAAATACCGCTACTGCTCTTTCGGTCCACATAATCTCTCGCATAATCAGAGTTGGCATATACTACGGTTTTTATGCCGGTCCCCTTAGGATACCATAATCCTAAGTGCGTAGTGCCTTTAATGTATCGGAAGATACGCTTAACCACTTCAAGGTGAGAGGTTTTGGGAGCCTCTTGTAAGCGAGCACAAAGGCAGACACTAAACATGATATCGGGCCTACTTGCCGTTAGGTATAATAAACTACATATCATGCCTCGATACTTGGTACTATCTACTAACTCATATTCTTCGTCTTTTGTAACTTTAGTATCGGAGGACATGGGGGTTTTCATTGGTTTAGAATCTTCTAAGCTAAATTTCTTAAGCATTTCTTTAATATATTTAGATTGATTAAAGAAAATACCATCTTTCATTTGTTTTATTTGTAATCCAGGAAGAAGTTGAGTTCACCCATCATGCTCATCTCGAACTCGTCATGCATGATTTTGGCAAATTCATCACACATGTCTTGACAAGTCGAGCGAATATCCGATATAATGTCGTCGTACATATTTTTGAATGATGATGTGTTTGACTTTTCTTCTTGGTAAAAAGTGTGTTATCTACCCATTCCCCTTTTTGTACTCGTGTTTAATAAGTAAAAGCTTTTAATATATCATTACCAAGCTTTTGGTGCTTGTTTAAGACCGTATAAAGCTTTTTTAAGTTTATAAACATGATCCGGTTTTTCAAAGTCAATGAATCTTGGAGGTTGTGCCACGTATACCTCCTTATTGATAAAATCGTTCAGGAATGCACTTTTTACATCCATTTGGAATAGCTAATAGTATTCTAATAGACACAAGTCTAGCAACTAGGGCATAAGTTTCATCATAATTGATGCCCTCTTATTGATTATAGCCTTGAGCAACTAACCTAGCCTTATTTCGAGAAACAATACCATTCTCGTCTAACTTATTTCTAAACACCCACTTAGTTCCTATGATTGTCATATTCCTAGGTTATGGAACTAACTCCCAAACATCGTTAGCAATGAATTGATTTAATTCTTCTTGCATAGCGATTATTCAACTTTTATCCGTTAAGGCTTCATTCACATTCTTAGGTTCTATAGTTGATATAAAATAAAAGAAGTTACTTTGGTTTTGGGCTTATGACCGAAGATTTCTTTGGTTAAGGTTTCCTATGACATTTTCTAATGGATGGTTTCTAGATTCCTTAATATTGACTACTTCGTCAATCTTTAAAGTTTCATCCTCAATGTCATTTTCTAAAATTTTCTTTTCGGTAACCTTAATTGCTTCTTTTTCATCTAAGTCATCATCCACGCAGGGTGATGTCTTAGAGGGTGGAGGAGTTTCATCGAATGTCACATTGAGTGATTATTCTATTTTCCTAGTGTGTTTATTAAGGATGATGTATGCTTTACTATTTTGGGAGTAACCTAAAAAGACATCTTCGTATGACTTTGGGTCAAACTTAGTGAGGTAGTCTTTAGTGTTTAAAATGTATGCATTGGCTTTCAAACACCTCTTAAAAATAATCAAGAGTTGGTTTTCTACCTCTCAGGGTTCATAAGGTGTTTTTCCTCGGTATGACTCTAATTAGAATTTCGGTTGAGAATGTATGTTGATAAGTATCTACCGACGTTACACCAAAATTTAAGGTAACTGACTTGTTCAATTCAACATTGTTCTACTCACATTTCTTGATATTAGTCCCTATTTTTCTTTCTACAAAGCCTTTTGATTGTGGAGTGCATGGTCTACCGAGAAGTTATGTGTAATACCATTGGCATTACAAAACTCTCCAAATTGCACTTCATTATCAAATTCTTTACCGTGGTCGGTTCTTATTGACACTATTGTACATCCTAATTGGTTTTGAATTTTCTTACTAAATATTCAAATTGATCGAAGGCTTCTATTTTATCTTTAAAGAATCTAGTCCAAGTATACCTAGAGTAGTCATCTACTATGACTAAGGTGTAGCGGTTTCCTCCATAACTCCGTACGGTGGATGGACCGAAGAGATCCATATGAAGGAGTTCTAAGCATCTAGTCGTTGAGACTATGTTCTTAGCTTTGTGACTAGTGTGAGCTTGTTTTCCAATTTTGCAAGCATCACAGAAGTGTTGATCAAACTGAAGCTTAGGTAAGTTTCTGACTAATTCCTTAGATGCTAACGATTGAATGAAACGCATATTAGCGTGACCTAATCTCCTATGCCACAACGTGGATTTTTCATCAATCGTTGCAAGACAAATTTTGTCTTTTGGCTTATTTCCTTATTTCATTACATATAAGCCTTTCTTCCTAATACCTCTACCTATAACCTTACCATCCTTAGTGATTTCACTATCATGTTCATAAAAAGTTACTCTACACTTATTATCACATATTTGTTCTACACTTAGCAGGTTAAATCTTAAGATATCTTCATGTTCTACATTATCTATTTTGAGAGAGTCATTCGACCTTTGCCAATGATGTTACCGCGAAGATTACTACAAAAAATAATGTTACCTCCATTGTATGCCTTGTAGCTTGAGAAGAGATTTTGGTTACCCGTCATGTGTTTAGAGCATCCGCTATCCTTTATCGACTCATCAGGTTCCAAGTCGACTCCAAGGCATATCTATTTATATAAGACGATAACTCAAACATTTGGTCCCCAATATCTCATTGGTCCAAAGTTGTTAGTGCTAAACATCCCTTGCATTTGATGCAATTGATTAGGATGTGAAAATGGAAGACACATTTCCCATGGCATGTAACTTTGACGTTGGAAATTGTTCCAAGTTACGGGAAAGCCATGAGGTTGGTTTTGTCGGCCAACGTTCCTTTTTGGTAGCGATGTCTTAGGACGAGGATAATTATTATTGACTCTTCTAGGTGGTGGAGTTTTTGATCTAAAGTTTGATTTTGAAAATCCAACTCTGGGTTTTAACGATGGCTTGTAAAATCGTTTAACTTCATTTTCACTAGCAACTAGAACTTTAACTTTGTTTACCATTATATGTTTTGGTCTAGGACCCAAAATGGATTTTTGAAAAGAAACAGATTTCTTAGAACCTGGTGAACAGACTGGCGGTCCCATAATTGCTTTGGGGGCCGCCTCTGCTATATAGGGTTCGCCCTTATTTAAGGGACCTCCACCAGGGGACGTTTCTTTTTGAGATTTCACAAATTTTATTTTCTTAGTTCCACTAGTTGATACTTTAAGTGAATTGAATCTCAAACCTAATTTATCTCCGGATGATTTTTGATTACTTAACATTTCATGTAAGCAATGTGTACTATTTTCAATTTTTTTTAGTTTAATAGCTTCCTCTTTAAGTTTTTCATTTTCAATTCTAAACAATTAACATTTTGTACATTCGAGATCAACTCCCTTGTTTTTCTCGAATGTGGACAATTTTTCTTTTAGTTTACTAAGCTTATTTTCTAAGCTATTTCTAACGGCTTTTAATCTTTTGTTCCTTGTGATTATTTCTAGACTCAATTTGCATAGTTTGTCATATTCATTATCTAGAGCTAAATCATCTATTGATGAGTTTTTATCACTAAAGTATGAGGAATCGGAGCATACCTCATTTGATGATTGAGCTACGAGACACGTCTCATCTTTGGCCTTCTCATCATCTTTTTCACCACTATCACTCCAAGAACCTTTGACAAATGCTCTTTGGTTCTTGTCTTTCGGTGGTTTTGGACATTCTCCAATAAGATGATTTGGGTCTCCGCATCTAAAGCACTTCCTTTCACTTTTTCCGTTCTTGTCATCTTGGCTTTTTCAAAAAGTCGTTTTGTCGTTCCTAGGTTGTCTTACAAACCTACCTCTTCTCTTGAAGAACTTCTTGAAGTCTCTAACCGCCATGGCGTATTCTTCGTCTTCACTTCCGGAAGTCAAACACTCCTCATCACTAGATTCCTTCTTAGCCTTTAAAGCAAGAGATTTTCTATCTCCTTTAGCTTTGACTATTATGGAATCTTTCTTGATGATCATTTCATGAACTTTGAGGTTCCCGATAAGTTCATCAAGTGATAGTGATGTTAAGTCTTTCGACTCTTTAATCGTCGTGACCTTTGCTCTCCATTTTGGATATAGATCCCTAAGAAACTTCCTAACATAGTTCTTGCTAGAATAACTTTCATCAAGAGCTTTTAGACTAGTAATAATGGTATTAAATCTAGCAAAAGCACTATCTATAGATTCGTCTTCGGAAATGACGAAATGTTCATATTGTTGTACCAAAAGGTCAATCTTGTTATCTTTGACTTGGCTATTACCTTGATGGGTGATTAACAAAGTGTTCTAAATTTCTTTTGCTGTATTACAGATGAAAATCCTTTCATATTATATTCTTGGCAAAGTATTGTAAATAACCATTTTGGCTTTGTTATTTTTCGCAAGCCTCTTTTTAATATCATCACTTTGTTTTTCAAAATAGATAACCTCATCTAATTTGGTTTTCGGGTTTTGTTCAATAGGTTGAAAATCACCGTTGGTAATAACATATCAAAGATCAAGATCTTTTGATTTTACATATGTTTCGAATCTATTTTTCCAATAAATAAAACTATCACTTTCGAAAAGTGGTGGTCTTGGAATAGATTTCCCTTCTAGATATTTGTCGGAATCCATAGATCGATCCAAGCTTTAAAATACAGTATATTTTAAAAATCTTGAGTGACCTCGACTTCTGATACCAATTGTGGAAACTAGAAGGGGGGTTGAATAGTTTACCAGTTAATTGGCGTTTTAAAATTTTACTTCTAAAGTTGTTAGATTCGAGTATATGTTCAATCAATCAACAATATGAACCAATCAAGATAACTATCTACTTGTAATAGCGATACAAACAATAAATGAAAAACACAAACAATAAAAAGAGGTAAGGTAAGAAACGATCAAACCAAGACACCAAGATTTATAGTGGTTCGGCTACGAAGCTCCTCTTCGTCCTACTCCACTCCCCGAGTATCCGACTCAAGATTTCACTATGTCAACAAGCTCCCTTTAGGCGGAGAAAACCGTTTACACGTCGCTTATATTATTTTCTGACACTAAGCTAAATGTCGAGTCCTAATCTTAGCTAGAACCAATCTACAACTTCACCGACACTAACCAATCACAAGATCTATACTATCGAATTTATAGACTATCCGATCTTACACAATCACACAAGATAATAACAATAGAGGTCTAGATCTTAGAAGAATAGAAGAGAAATCACTAATCTATAACACTTTGTTTCTTGGCGAATACGAGTGTTCTTCTTTTGCACTTGCTAGAAGAAGAAAGAAGGTAGAAGATGAGATTTGATCACTTAAAACAAGATTAAACTATGTTAGTGATCAAGAGATTTAGAGAGAGAAATAAGGTTTTAGTGAGAGAGAGGAATTTGAAAAATCTGTGCAAAGAGGTCTGATTTTCTGTAGGAAGGAGTGCAGTATTTATAGACAGAAAATCCAACATTCCCTGATGGCGGTCCTAGCGGTCCCAGATATATTTGGGGGCCGTCTAGCCACTAAGGGGGCCGCAACTAGACGGGTGCTTCAATTTTTGTCTTTTTGTGGGGAAGGTTGATCCTGGTATGTTGTTTTTTGTTTTTGAGGGAAAAACTGAATTCAAACATTTGTTTTTAAATAAAACATTATTTTTATTAATAAAATATTTTGTATATTTTAAATTTTGTAAAAATAGTTTTGTAGAGATGTGATGGTTTAAGAAGAAAGGTTATTTTCTTGATCACTAATCATGTTTAATGATTTTTTTATTCATACCTTAAGTGATTTACGTCGAAATGGAAATTTACGATTAATAATATGTAAACGTTTATTTTTATCGTGAATGTTTTTACATTTTGTCATCTTTAAAACGTAAAGGAGTCGAAAAATATAAATAACGTTTTTAGACATTATTTGTATTAACAAAATCTAGCCTAGCATGTTATAAGAAAGCGAAGAACAACAATTAATCAAACAATAAGAAATATTGAAAGATTAAAGGGATAGAAGGTCTTCACTTGATTAAAACAAGGAGTTAATGTGGATACAGAGCGTTTAAGAACCCTAAAATCGACCCTAAAACTGATATAAATTGTACTATAAATATGACTCCCGAGTTCCATTTGGTCCACACTTTTAAAACCCTAAAATCGAGTTTGTGTGTATAGTAAAGCAGGCGCGACGGCGTCGCTTGCAAGTTGCGAAGCCGTCTCCACGTCGAATCTTCTTAGGGTTTCTTTAAGTCGGCTACTTTAGGCGTCGTCACTAGAAATCCAGACGCCGTCTCTTTGACAACCTAACATCGTCACAAGCATTTGTGACGCCGTTTCCAGCCGTTGTATGGCTTTTCTTCATCAGATTTGTAATCTCGTCCGTTTCTTCTCAAAATGAGCACAAGTCACGTGTATTTCTTCTAAATGTCATCCAAGTGCTAAAAATATAAAAAGAAACGATTAAGAATGTATTTTGAGCATATTTGCATTATTTAAGGGGTTAAATGACCCTGAAAAAGTGTATAAAATGACACATCATCACTCATGTACGTGTGAAAGTGACTATAGACGAATAAGGCAGGATAAACTTCTTATGTTAGAAGGAGCAAATGTTTTAAGTGGATCACATCTTCAAAATATTAGACAGAAAGTCAGAAACTATAGAGAACTTAAAAAAGATGGATAAACATGGAAACTTGGTAAGTATAATTTAAAGTTCTGAATGCTTAAAACATGAAATTCCGTTTTACACTATATGGGCTTCAAAACGCGCGTTATTTTAAAACCAAAAATCATTCTGAGCCAACTTTTTATTTTAACACTTTAAGCCGAAACGTAGCCCAAAAGGGTTTAAAAATCAACGAACTACACAGGGTCGGGGGCTGGTAGATTATATATAAAAACTGTTTTCGTCGGTATTGATTCAAATCTTGTTTTGACCATAACTTCTTCGTCTTACGTCCGTTTTTCAAGTTCTTTATATGCCTGGAATCGTATTGAGACGTACTAACATATTTTTAAGGTTTTAACTCGTCGAAAAAAAATCCCTATCCTACTATTTAAATCATGCTGCTCTTAGGGTTATTTTACACACTTCGAAACTATAATTTTAACCTCATTTTTACAAAATAATATCCTCTAATCCAACCACTTCAACCTCTTCCAAAATCAACACATCCAAACTAACCTAATCCCATCCAACTCTTCACAATAATATGAACAAAACATGAAATAAATTACCAAACCATTTAAACTAGTTTATGAGTAACAAACTTGCAAATTTATTTAATAATCATAAGTAAGTAGTGATCTTGATTTCTTTGTGAATATTATAAAAGATTACTAGTTGGGTGATATAATTGATAATCAAGATAATCCATAGTGCAAAAATAAATAATGATACGGAAGTTAGAGATACATGTAATAAACAAAATCAAAATATATGAAAATCACAAGAGTGTGTAGGGTATGCTACAAAAGTTTAAGAACACAAGATGAACCCTAGGCTTGATTTTTAACCCAAAAACTTTATCAAACCCTAACTTGAAATGATGAAACCCTAACTTTTCTTGAAATCCAAGCTTGAAAACACTTTGGAATACCTTAGATATCAACCTTGAACACACTAGTATACTTGTAATATCAAGAAATGGAAAATTTATGAAAGTTTTTATGGCTTAATGTGAGCCATGGGTTTTGGCGAGAAAGAAAATGGATTTTGTGAACTTTTGCAAGCGAAATATGAGTGAGTTAGCTAGTTGTGTGCATAGCTTTATATAAGAAAAATATCTAGAGAACACCAAGTACAAATCTCATGAAATCAAGGAGGAGGGGGCATGAGTTTATGTAAGAATGGAGAGGTGAGTTGCTTGTTGTAACAACTAGTGTAAGAAAGTTGATGAAAATGGTTAGTTGTTAGGAATTTAGCACAGGGTAAAAACTAGTAAGTATTATGTATAAGTTAGTAACAATTGGTATTTGTTTTGTGTAATATAAAGGGTGGCCGGTTTTAGTTGTGTTTATGGGGAGGGAAATGTTTAATTTTTGGTAAGTTACAAATATTGAGGGTATTGGTAAATGTGGTATAGTTTACATGAATGCATGAAAGCTCAAAACGCGAAACGTAAATGTTTTACGTAAAGTATAAGAATAAAAATATGAAAAGTTATAAATTTTCTTCGTAATAATTATATAACACTTGTTTGACGTAAAATTTTGTCACACCCCAATTAAGGCGGAAACTCGAGGTGTGACGGAGGGATTGATCGTCATAACACAAGGTGTCAATATAAAGAATACTAAATGCATTAAAACAAAGTGCTACAATGTCCTTCGACAACAAGTGGGGAACTTGTGCCAAGACAAGTCGAGTCACATCATATGGTTTGAAATTATTACAATAAACTCCTCAACATCGGAGTGATACAAGTCTAAAAGATCCACAAACAAACATAAATAGAACTCCTAAAATGCAGTCTCCAAAGAATGAATCCTCATCGGATGATCTTAAGTCTGCTAATAGGCATGCTAACTTGACAATCATTGAGCTTTCACTTCACCTGAAAATGACACTAAAAAAGGTCAACATAAAGTTGGTGAGCTCGTAGGTTTAGAAGTAAACAAAATTGCTGTGATAGAATTTAATAGTGGATAATAGTGCAATATGAAAGCAGAATGCAAGCAGTAGTAATTAGATTTCCAACTCAACAACACATCATACCAAGGTAACCCAACCCAAATTATCATATCAATAGTGGTATGCGCGCTTAAATATTTCCAAACCTATCACCTACCAGCTAGAGCTACACAGTCGGCTAAGTAGTATAGAGCAGAAGTCCAAGTGGAACTTTGCATAAATAGATCTCATAGCATTCATATAGCATTCATACACGCAATCATAGGCACATAGAATTGTCCAAAGAGAAATAAGAGGTTTTGCACAGTAGTAAAAGCAGTCTGGAATAGATTTGAGTATCATTTTCCCCCAACATAAAAAGAGTTTAAAAAGTGGGCTACGAGAACTCACCTCAAGCAAAGATGATAAGTAGCTCATAAAATAATGATCAAACAATAGAGTGCAACGGCGTCCAGACACGACCTAATCCATTAATGGTCTAATTCAGAAATATGTTTTAAAAGTATGTTTAGGGTTGATGCATAAGAGTCTTAAAATGTGTGTTGTACAATTGTTTATAGTATTATTGGTTGTGTGATGGTCGACAAGTTTGACTAAAAGAGAATATACCAAATTATATATATTAGATATTATGTACTCGTATTGATTAAATAAATAGGCAAGTGAAATAAATAAGAAGTAGGAATTTAGAAGTAAATAGATAGACGATAATCCATAATTGGAATATGTTTCGACGATTTACCCAGTAACCCCAAGTCTTCTAGATTAAGTGTGTATAGAATGAGTATTAGCACGTTTTCAATACACAATATGAATGGTAAGAGTTTTATATTTTATAAAGTTATAAAATATATCTTTCGTCTTTTTGTCGATTTATTAAAATAATATTTTATTATTTCGTCCTTTTTGTTGGATTTCGAAAAAGTAAGTTTTTTGTGAAATGTTTCTAAGTATAGTATTTTTATAAAATTTCGGCATGACCCATTCATTTATGCAAGCTTTCCAAGGTTTTAAACCTTATTTTCAAACACTTTCCTCAAATTACAAATTTTCGACAAAATGCCAAAATCTACGTTTTCGTGGCGTTTTATCAAAACATGCTTTCCAAAAGACTATTGACTCACACCTTTTAAAATATATAATATATATAAATATAAAATACTTATATAAATATATAAATATAATGGGGTAAGATTCAAAAAATCACAATTATAGTAAACCGAGAGTATGAATTCCCGGGTCGTTTCCCCAATGAGGAATGCAATTGAAAGCCGAGAGTCATTTTGAGAATTGATGCTTGAATGTAACAAGATTAATATTGGTTATCTAAAACTAAGGGAAAATCAAGGCAAAAATTTAAAAACAATTAAGACAAATTTTAACTAAAAACGCAAAACGAGAATCTTAAACGGGACCTAAAAACCCTAAATTATCAAAATTAAGTCCTAAATTGATCATTTGGTTTTTAATAAGTCTTTTATGACTAAAAATCTAGTTAGAACAAAGAAAACTAGATCCAAAACAGAAAGAGATTAGAGGGCTTAAAAACTCTAAAAACAGAACGGGGGGGGAGGATTCCAATCCCGTTCTTTAAAAACAAAATTGCAGATGCAAACCTAAGAAGCAAATCTAATTTTCGCTAGGTTCTAAAGTTAAAAGAAAATTTCTAAAAAAAGAATTATATTTTTTTGACTTTTTTGTAATTTTTTATGAATAAGAAACGAAGCGTTATAGATTAGTGATTTCTTCTATCTTCTTCTAGATTCAAACCTCTATTTTCCTAATCTTATGTGGTTGCGTAAATTCGGATAGTGTATAAATACGAAAGTGTTGATTGAGTGTCGGTTAGTATTTTAGTTCTTAAAATACACTAGTGAAGTGGTAGATTTGTTCTAGCTAAGATTAGGACTCGAATATAATTTTTATGCGACTTGTCCTTTTTAAAAAAAATAATTATAAAAATCATACAACATCACCCCAAATCCACAAATAAAACAAACCACAAACCCAGAAAATAGACCATATCTTGCAACAATGATCTTTCATTCCAAACACCATACAAAGCCTTAATAATTCTTTGCAACAGCAATGTAGCTACAAGCCTAAAATCATCATTCCTTAGAATTGTATAAAGAATAACTCACATTCGAATTTCTCATGCCATATAACACAAATATTGACACAACTCTCACAACTAAAAAAACAACACTTCAAATCCAAAAAAAGATCTACAAATCCCATCATAAAACCAAAAAAAACATTTGTTGTTTAAAAATTACCACGACACACAAAAAACCCATCATCACAACAACAAAACAATATTCATCATCTAAACACAAACCAGGATACTCCGTCAAAATAGGAGATAAGTAGCGTTGTTAAGTACTAAGCGGTTAGCCGAAAAAGGAGATTCCGCCGATTTTGGTGACACCAACAGATTCCGGCAGCACCATCTTTACAATAACTCCTCAACAACAAAACACAATCAAAACCCCCCATAAGATCTAGGGTTTGGTACTCCTTTTTTTTAACGGCGAATTTATAAGAAAAACAACTAGCAAGAAGCTAGAAAAGATTACAAAGTAAGATTCGGATTTTTCAACCACTCAACCCAACTAAATCTAGCCTTGCATCTAAACCTACACCAATAGAACGAACACAAAACTAAATCATCAAAAAGAATCGCTTTAGAAGGACTTCTTGAATCAAATAAGGACTTGTTTCAAAAATTCCATACGAGCCACCACATAGCATAAAAACCCCCTTCCAACATGTCCCTATGTTTCGAATGCAATCTAAGAACTTGAAACCAATCCAACCAATCATCATAAGAATCGAACTCTGAGTAGCTTAACTCCCACCATGAAGCTATCTTATGGTATAGATCTCGCACCATCGAACAAGCGAAGAAAATATGACTTGTAGATTCAACCTCCTTATTGCAATTCGGGCAAAGGATTGATTGTAATTCGAGGCCTCTACGGGACAAATTAAGACGAGTAAGTAAAAAATCAAACCTGACTTTCCACGTCATGACATTTATTTTTATAGGAACCACCTTAACCCATCGCGTCTTATGAGGGGAACCTGTCAAATGATGATCATCAATAAACTTTCTCGCCGAAGCAACTAAAAATTCACCCGAGCCCACTAAGGCCCAAATCCATCTATCGTGCATTGCAGGCAACTTTACACCTTCGAGGAACGCTATCATATCTCTAAGCTGCTCCATTTCAACTACATCTCTTGGCGCTCGACGCAAAGAGAATCCCAAAATATTATGGTTCATTTTTGCAGCCACCGTAATCTTTTTATTTGACTCAAGAGCATAAACTCTTTGTGTCACACCCCGACAATGGCAGAAACTCGGGAATGCAACATAATGATCAATCATAACACAAGATACAAAATAGAGAAAACTACATTGCATAAACTCCAAGTGCTATGAAGACCATCAACCTTGAACAAACTCAAGTGATGTCCCAAATCGCAACTAAAATCCACAATCTCTTATAATTAGTCAAATGCCATCACAGGGGACCATATCCCAAAACATCTGAAACTAAAATCAAACAACAAGCAAGACTTCAAACAAAATTCCACACGGGATACTTCTAAGTCTGTTATGGATCACCAAACTACTCTTCTTTCACTTCATCTGAAAATAATACTCGAAAACGTCAACAATAATGTTGGTGAGCCCGTAGGTTTGATCTTAAACCCAAAAGTTGTGCCAATATTTCAACAGTAGACAATAGTGCTATATGACAGTGAATATATGAAAACAACCTTATCATCATCGCTAATCAATAATCATATGTCACTTACGCACCTAGAGGGCCTACCAGCTAGAGCACTAAAATTAAGGCAGGACC
>BQNB010017386.1:33253-70026 GCA_026074375.1 Tanacetum coccineum | reverse complement strand
GTTTCGCTAAGTTTTACCAAACTTATTATTTTTTCTAACTTTCTCGCTTTTCTTAAAATATGTTAACGACGTCTTTAAACGATACTAATCAATAGGTATGCGTTACTATATGATTCGCTAGTGTTTAGAAAGTCCAAAAATGCCCGAAAGCGTCCGAAAACCCATTTTACTATTCACATCAGCGACTATTCATTCGATTTTGTCAAAAAATGTTTCAAGTTTCATTTGGCTATAACTTGGTCGTTTTAAGTCCGATTTTAATGTGCGATATATGAAAAACTATCTATTCGAAACAAGCTCTCCAAAAACTACTTTTACGCCTAATGAAAATATTTTTAGGTCGACCAAAACCCCAAAACCATTTTGGATCAGCAAGCACTTTTTGTTAAAAACGCAACCAAAATCCACCAAAACTTCACAATAGTGCCTAATCTAGCTTAATCTCCATTCACAACTAATCCACAACAAAACCACACCTAAGACTAACCTAATCCATTTATTTCTATTGTTGCAACTCTCATTCAACTCTCATCTCACCAAGAATATAATATTGAACTAGTGAAACAAAGTAGCATCATTATTTATGAAATCTTGTTTTATAATCTTTCAAAAAATTAAAACATAACATGTGGATGTATGGATCTTGAACATATAAGAAAGAACATAAGTAAATCACAAGAAAAGATCAAGACACTTACAAGAATGAAGAACAAATAGAGAAATCACAAGATCTATACCCTAAAATAATAGATCTATAAAACCCAACAACAAATCTTGAAACCCTAACTTAGATCTTGAAGAAAAACCTTTAAACCAAAGAACCAATACTTCAAACCACCTTAGATGTTCTTAGAAATGAACCTAGTATGCTTGGATTATGCAAGATATCATAGATATGGAAACCCTAAAAGGGTGTATGTTTGCCGTGAGCTAGGAGAGCAAAAGAGGGAGCGAAAACAAATTTTGGAGACTATGAAATGAGAAGTGAAACCCTAGTTGTGAGAATGTAAAGTATTTATAGGCCAAGGGAAGGTTTAAGGTTACATGGTTTTAAGTATTAAGTGACCAACACACACCAAAGGTGTGTGTGTTTGTTTGTTCGGCCGAAATCAACCACAAGGACCATATGGTTCATTTTTTTGAGTCTTGGTTCATTACTTAGTGCTCAAGCTTAGTCAAATAAGGTCAAGATCTAAATATAAGTATTACAAGAGTGTAAGAGCTCACATGTTGGTAGAGCATGGTAAGTGTGCAGTAGAATGACTCTCTCATGTGTCACTTTCACACACATGTATGGGAAGTTCAAGAAAATACGCCTTTGATTTAATTTCAAAACTTATGGTGCAATTGGTTTGGTTTAGGCGTCCAACATATGACAAGAGAAGAGGGTGAACGAAATTTTTGATTTACGCATATGAGATGGATGATAACTAAAGTTTACATGAAAAGATTTTGAGTTTCTGGGGTTTCGTTAGGTCAAAAACGCGAAAAACGCAATTTAAACGTTAAAGCGTAAAAATAAATACCGGGAGTGATCGTAAACTACGAAACACTTAGAAAAGATAAAATAACTCATATAATATCTAAACTAATCAAAATCCAAAGTCGGAACGCGTCCGATGACGTTTTTCAGATTTACGCTGGTTAACTTCTCGGTAAACTGTCCGATTCAAACGTAACGTATAAAAGTCAAAAATAATGATCAGAAAAGTTTAAAATATTGACCTGAAATTTTCGGGGTGTGACATTCTTCCCCCATTAAAAGTGATTTGTCCTAAAAGCTTAAGACGTGGATGGAGGGCTAACGAAAAGATGAGGGTACTTCTTCTTCATTTGATCTTCGCGCCCCCAAGTAAACTTGGTCCCTCATCTCGAATTCCAACGGACCTTTACAATTGGAATATGACTCTGCTTTAGCTGTTTAACTTCTCGATCCATAAGTTCAACCGGTTCCTCAATGAAATTAAGCTTGTCGTCAATCTGGATTTCATCCAACGGAATAGCTAGTGGTTCGTCTACGAAACACTTCTTCAAATTTGAAACATGAAAAGTACTATGAAATTGGCTTAATTGCTCTAGAAGTTTAAGTCGATAAGCAAGCGTTCCTACTTTAGCAAGAATCTTGAAAGGTCCAATATAGCGAGGGTTCAGCTTCCCCCGTTTGCTGAAACGTATCACCCCTTTCCATGGCGACACTTTCAACATGACCTTATCTCCCACCTCGAATTCCAATGGCTTATGTCTTCTGTCGGCGTATCTCTTTTGTCTATCTCGTGCAGCTTGAATATGCTTCTTGATCTGAATGATCTTCTCGGTTGTTTCATGAACAATTTCCGGACCAGTGAGCTGAGCGTCTCCAACCTCAGCCCAACAAATAGGCGATCTACATTTTCGGCCATAGAGAGCTTCAAACGGTGCAACTTTGATACTCGTGTGATAACTGTTATTGTAAGAAAACTCCACCAAAGGTAGGTGTCTATCCTAACCTTTCCCAAAATCAATCACACAAGCACGTAGCACGTCCTGCAAGGTTTGGATGGTTCTCTCACTCTAACCATCAGTCTGTGGATGGTAAGCCGTACTCATATCCAATTGAGTACCTAGGGCTTCATTTAGTGATTTCCAGAAATGAGATGTAAACTTACTGTCTCGATCAGAAATAATCGAAATCGAAACACCATGTCTTGAGACTACTTCCTTCAAGTATTGTCTCGTCAAGTTCTTCATTGAGTCAGTTTTCTTCATTGGTAAGAAATAAGCAGATTTTGTGAGTCGGTCTACAATTACCCAAATTGTATCTTGATCAGACGACGTCTTTGGTAACTTAGTAACGAAATCCATAATAGTGTTCTCCCACTTCCATACTGGGATCACAGGTTAAACCAACAAACCGGATGGTTTTTGGTATTCGGCCTTGACTTTGGCACATGTCAAGCATTTACTGACGTAGGTGGCAATCTCAGCCTTTATATTTGGCCACCAATACGGTTTCTTTAAATCTTGGTACATCTTGTCCGATCCAGGATGGATTGAATATTTTGACTTATGCGATTCATTCATAATCAACTCTCTTAAGTTACCTCGATAAGGTATCCAACTTCTTCTATTCAAACATAATGTTCCATCAGTACGTTGCTCTAGCTTCTTAATTATACCATACAGATATTTGGTTCTAAAATTCTCCTCCTTTCTCGCCTCAGCTTGAGCATTTAAAATTTGCACAGGAAGGTTCAGACCAATCGTCAAAACCAAAGCTCGAACTCGTAGTGGCTTAATCCGTTCCTTTCGGCTCAAGGCATCCGCTACCACGTTCGCCTTTCTTGGATTATAACGAATCTCACAGTCGTAGTCGCTCAACAGCTCCAACCATCTATGTTGTCTCATGTTTAACTCTTTCTGATTTAGAATATGTTGCAAACTCTTATGATCAGTGAACGCAACGCATTTCGTGCTGTATAAATAATGTCTCTACATTTTGAGAGCAAACACTACAACTCCAAGCTCTAAGTCATGTATAGTGTAATTATTCTCATGAATCTTAAGTTGGCGTGACGCGTAGGCTATGACTTTCTCCCTTTGCATCAAAACTACGACCAATCCTTTACGAGAAGCATCACAGTAAACCATGAAGTTTTCACTTCCTTCGGGTAAAGCCAAAATTGGTTCACTACACAATTTTTGCTTCAACAGTTGAAATGCAGCTTTTGCCTTTTCACTCCAATCAAACTTCATGTTCTTTTGAGTCAGCTTCGTCATAGGCTTTGTAATTTTTGAGAAACCTTCGATAAATCATCGGTAATAGCCAGCAAGACCTAGAAATTAACGAATCTCTGTCGGAGTCTTTGGCGATGCCCAATCCTTAATTGACTCAATCTTAGTCGAGTCCACGTGAATGCCTACACTATCGATCACGTGACCAAGATATTGTACCTTTGACAGCCAAAAATTGCACTTCGAAAACTTGGCGTACAATTCTTCCTTCTTAAGAAATTCCTGGATTAACTTAAGGTGTTCTACATGCTCTTCTTTGCTCTTGGAGTATATCAAGATGTCATCAATAAAAACGATCACGAGTTTATCTAAGTACGGTTTGCACACCCGATTCATCAGATCCATGAATATCGCTGGTGCATTGGTCAGTCCAAATGACATCACTTGAAACTCATAGTGACCGTAGCATGTTCTAAACGCGGTCTTTGGAATGTCTTCCTCTCGAACTCTGAGTTGGTGATAACCAGATCTCAGGTCGATCTTAGAGTAGACTCTTGACCCTTGCAACTGATCAAACAAGTCGTCGATTCTCGGAAGTAGATATCGATTCTTTACAGTCAGCTTGTTCAGCTCGCGGTTATCAATACACATACGAAAAGATCCATCTTTCTTTTTGACAAATAAGACCGGGGCTCCCCAGGGTGAGGAACTCGGTCTTATAAATCCCCTGTCAGAAAGTTCTTGTAGTTGAGTAGATAGTTCTTGCAGTTCTGACAGAGCTAATCTATACGGGGCGCGTGCCACAGGAGCAGCACTAGGGACCAAGTCGATTTAAAATTCAACTTGTCGCGTTGGTGGTAATCCAGGCAAGTCTTCTGGAAAAACCTCTGGAAAGTCCCGCACAGTCGGCATGTCCTTAAGTCGCTTCACCTCTAACTTGTCTTCAGTTTCCTTCTTCGTCACTTGTGCCAGAAAAATTGGGCAACCTCTCTTAATATATTTCTGAGTTTTAGTGCACGATATGATGCTCAACTTCGACTTCACTCCTTTACCGTCTCTATCATCTTGAACTATCAAAACTTCATCTCCATAGGGAATTTACACGATCTTCTCGTCACAGACGATTACCGCATGATGGTTCGCTAACCAATCCATGCCAATGATGACGTCAAAACTTCCAAGTTCGACTGACATTAGGTCAATATTGAATGGGTGACCTAACAATCCTAACGTACAACCTCTAAGTATGGTATTAGTCTCAGAAATTCTCGCGTCGGCTAATTCGACAGCATAGCTAACGTCTAAAGTATCGAGGGTTATATCAAGCAAAGTACTAAAGATAGTCGACACGAAACTTCTATCGGCGCCTGAATCAAATATCATAGAAGCATAATGGTTATTGAGAAGAAACGTACCCTTGACGACATTGTAATCGAGGTTAGCATCTCCTCCACCCAACACATAAGCTTTTCCTCTTGCTTCACCAACTCCATTCTTGTTTCTACGGTTTTGATCTTTCAACTTTGGGCAATTACTCCTGTAGTGTCCTTGCCTTCCACACTCGAAACAAGTTAAAACTATCTGATTCACTACTTGACCCCTCTAAGTAGAAGTAGTAGAATTTATGACCTTACATTCCTGGGTCAAATGCCCAACCTTGTTACACTTCCCACATATCACAATGCAAGGCCCTTTATGATGAAGCTTACACTTGTTACAGAGAGGCAACAGTCCATTATATGGTTTTCTCTCATTGTTGCCAGCCGTATAGGCTCTCGCCACATTCTGACCTCTAACATTTGGCCTTTTGAATGGTGGCTGCTATCCACGGTTGTCTCTTTGATTGACCTTCAATCTTCTTTTGTTCTCGGCATTCTTCACAGCATATCCCTTCAACTTTTGGTCCATTAAGTTGTTAGCAATTCGAACGGCTTCTTGAAGTCTTGTAGGTTCAGCGGCAATTACATTCCCTTGGATGTTATCGAGGAGTCCTCCAATGAATTTCTCAACCTGATCCTCCTCCTCAGGGACCATCTTGGTGCACATCATAGTAAACTCTTAAAATCTCTGAGTATAAGCAACCAAGTCATTGTTCTTCACGGTCAAATTCCATAGCTTAGATTCTATCTTTTGAATTTCATTCCTTGGGTAATACACTTCAGTCATTAGCTTCATGAGCTCTCTCAATGACAAGGCGAATGCAGCCTCAGTCCCAATAGTCCTCTTATATGAGTTCCACCAAGTTAGTGCACTGTTTAACAATGTGCAAGTAGCATAATTGACTTGGTATTTATCTAGACAATTGCTGATATGGAACACTGTTTCCATCTTCTCAAACCACCTTACCAACCCGACAACTCCTTCCGTTCCCTTAAAGTTGAGTGGTTGACACTTCATGAAGTCTTGGTATGTACACTCTCGAGCAACAGGCCTAGCATCCTTATTATTCTCATTTGGATTTCCATTTCCACCATTTCTATTTCCACCATCTCCATTTCCATTTCCACCATCTCCATTTCCACCATTTTCATTATCGTCGTCACTGCCATTCTGGCTTTGATTTTTAGCCTCTAGAGCGTTAGCAACACGGGCCTCCTCATAAGCAGACAATGCTTCTTCCACACGCCGGTTAACGAGTTCTTCGATTGCTTCAGGGGTCATACTAGAGCGAGTGATAGTCATTGTTCTATATCACAAGACATAACACATGGTGAAATTTGATACGAGATATAGCCACTATAAATGGCAAATAATGTTTATATAGAAAAATATAATAGAACATGTTTTGCCAGAACAAGTAAATAACAATATAGATGAATACGCGAGAGAATCGAAACAAACTTTTCATATCATGAATAAAAGCATAATTCGGTTACAGCCAATCCAAAATAGGTACATGACTTTGATTATTCCTACTACCAACATCTAGACCTAACCATTAGTCTAATGTCCTACATGATCATGGTACTACTAGTCTAAGGGCGAAAACCCAAATGCCTCTCAACATACGACTCCAACCTCCTAAGTCTCCTCCGAGTATCATCACGATCCCTACGAACCTGACGAAACTCCTCCTGTGAAAGTGCCATGTGCCAACGAAGACTGTCAACCCGATCTCTCTCGATACTCAACATGGCTCGAACCTTTAGGTACTCCAGTCTTAAACTCCCAATCCTCTCAACCAAACTAGCTCGCTCTCCACTAGCTACCAACTGACTAGTCTCCAACTGTCTCTGAGTGGTCTCAATCTCAGTAATCCTATCAATACGAACCTCTGACATGTAGTGAACTATATCATAAATGGTATCCTCAAGATCAGGAATACCTCCTCTAGAAGACTCAGAACTATCACCAATAGCCAATGGATCTACAACGATCTCTCTCGTGTCTGCCGCACTAGCCTCTGCCTCAAACTCCTCATCATCCTCCCTAACATCACTAGCAGTAATCTCAACTCTCATACCTACACCATCCCCAGTGTGAGCTACAACTCCATCACTAATACCTACATCTGCATCAGCCTCTGCATCAACAGTATCCACCTTTATATGCTCCTCTCCGCTATCATCTGGTGAGTATGAATCTCTAAACCTCTTGCGAGGTGGTAAAAGATTAGCAGGAGTAGTGGCTATCGACCTTGAAACATGAGTAGGTGATGGTACCGAAGCAGTAGGGGACCTATATCTCTTGCGAGATGGTCAAGAAGAAGGTGAAGATGAATCCAATGACCTCTCAGAAGATCAACCTAAGGATGACTCTGATGTAGTCTGTGGGTAAGGAGTAGACAATGGTGCAGACCTCCAACGTCTAAATGCCTCACTATGTCGTGGAGTCCTAGAAAGTGACCAATGAACAAATCTCGATGGTGTAGATGTATCAGCATCGGTGGTGCCTGGTGGTGTATGTCCGGATAAGGAATGACCCAAAGATGAATAACTCGATGATGATCCGAAAGTAAAATGATCTAAGTGATGTGATGTGTATCTCAATGCTAAACGATGAGAAGGTAAAGGTCTAACCGACTTCCTCGTGGTCAATGCCTTACATGGCCCGCCAAGATAAGTACGGTAAAGTCGACCAATGGGAATGTCCTCCCCGGGTTGGATAAGAATGGATCGTCGTCGATGAATCCCGGGTGGGGCAATAATAGGGGCAAGGGGAAACTCTAATAATGGTGCAAGAGTATCATGAGATGACGATCCCGAGGGTGAAACCAACAGCAAATCTAGTACAGGAGGTATAGAATCCTCTGATGGATCAGAATCAGACGAAGATGAATAATCCACTAAATCAAGTACCCCAGTAGGTGAGACGACTAAAACTGTCCCAACCTCCGGTGCAACTATAGGGTCAGCTGGAACAATAAGAACCTCAGGGATAACATGGATAATAGCAGGAATGGAACCAAAGAGAATCACTCGTGGGGCATGAGAGCCCACGCTCTCCTCAGACGAATCAAACGAAATAGAAATAATAGGAGCAGCCATGACCTGCACAAGCACAAGTTTATATAAATCTCTTTATATGAAACCATGCAACGTGCAAGCAAAGTCAAGAAGATAAGCATGATGCAAAAATATGATATGGTGAAATGATGAATAAAGTAATTATGGCAATATGATATATAATTAGTACTTATATATATTAAACGCTATCATTATATGATATATATGTAAGCAGGTAAAAGCACATAGGATCACATACTGGTTATAGACCAGACCTAAATATACTACCTGGTTCACTATAACCTTGGCTTTGGATACCAATCTGTCACACCCCCAAACGGGGCCTGGACGGACACACGTGTCCAGGGGCGTGACGTCATAATATACATTACACAAGATACAAAGAACGACCTCTAAGGGTACGTTTAAAATCCAACATCGTTGCATTAATTAAAATAGTTAAAGTTTTAAATAGGCCCAAAGATAATATGCGGAAGCGAATAAAAGGTTTTAAAGTTTAACAACGATGTTAGCACAGATAATAATAATTCTTGAAAATCGGTCCAATGCAAGGCAACACCAACAAGCAAGCAAAGACATCCATAGCTAAGCACCTGAGAAAAACATGCTAAAACGTCAACATAAAGTTGGTGAATTCATAGGTTTAACTTTAATATTAAAGGTGGACCACAAGTTCACAGTACGCACGTGACAGTTATAGGAGATACAACTTCACATAAAAAGAAATTTACGTTTGCGCTAAGCTCATGACACCGAAGCTTAATTTAAAAGGAAGGATTTTATATGCCAAATAGAATTACTCGCCCTAAAGGTATCTGACCAAGATCACCTATTGACAATCCGACATGGTATATATCCGTTTGTTCGGGACCTCCGAATCTAGTAAGCACTACTTACCCGGATCGGGATAATTACTCCCAATAGATCTATTTACAACATTCGTGCTTACTTAACCAGTATAGTCGGTTAAGCAATTGACGGTTCATGATAATTCGGGCATAAGTGGTCTATTCGCTACTTAGGCAACACGTAATCAAGAAAAAGGAAACGTAAAGTAACTGTGTCCATAGTTTAAAAACAAGCAATGTTTGTCACCCCAAAATAGTAAAGTGAAAGTAGTAAAACGTGGGGCTATGAACTCACCTTAGCAAGAGAGCAAATGATAATCACGCAAGAAAAGATGATATAGAAATCTAGCCGCGACCTAGAATAATAACACGTCTCAGAAACACGGAAAGTATGCCAAGAATTGCACAATATATCACCAAAATACATCCATGTGTGTTTGCTTTAGTTTGATTATCAAATCATGACGAAATAAAATCATATTGTTTTTCGTTAAGTCCTGGCGTTTAACCAAAAATTACTATTTTTAGTAAGTTTCTATTTTAGGAAAGTTTTTAGTTTCAAGACGATAATATCGTCCCCTATATTTATTAAGTTTCCATATTTTCAAAACGCACTAACTAGCCTTAATCGCTTAACTTCTATGTCTGTTTCGCTAAATTTTTACCAAACTTACTATTTTTAGTAACTTTCTTGCTTTTCCTAAAATATGTTAACGACGTCTTTAAGCGATACTAATCAATAGGTATGCATTACTATATGATTCGCTAGTGTTTAGAAAGTCCAAAAATATCCAAAAGTGTCCGAAAAACCATTTTACTATTCACATCAGCAACTATTCATTCAGTTTTGTCGAAAAATGTTTCAAGTTTCATTTGGCTATAACTTGGTCGTTTTAAGTCCGATTTTAATGTGCGATATAAAAAAAACTATCTATTCGAAACAAGCTCTCCAAAAACTACTTTTACGTCTAATCACCGGTCAACGAACTTGGACGCTTCCAAAGTCTTTGTACCTTACATTTGGAAGTTTACTTCACAATGACGAACATCATGAGCCGTAGAACCTTTATCCACACGGCATGTTCCGATTACCAACGCAGCGGATATCCGCTCTTTTGTCATAATGACTTCCATTGCTTACCCAAGCATGGAGACGCGGGGCTACAATCCCTCCTGCACCCATTGAGCTCTTAATGAGTATTTAAGATTATACATTTGGAGTCAACATTTGTACTCCCGGTCGGGGGCAACCCGCGGCTAACTATTTTGATCACTGGTCAACTCATGTCGATCTGCGAATAAACTAAATTGAGTACTTTTTTATCAATGCATCCGTGGAAAGTTTTTTAGCTGTCATCATTATGACACATGACCGTGCCTTGGTTGTTTTTATGGCTTACGTAGTCCTATATGTAACTAGCGCTTGCGGAGGCGTGAAGGGGGCGTGTACGGCTTACTTACATAAAGTGAAAACATTTGTTGTACACGTTCTTATGCCTATTATTAGTTAAATCATATTAATTTTAATCCGCTACATTCCTTTTGATGTACGGAATTAGATTCCCGAAGTTGGGACATAATAAATAAACAAACACCTTGTAATTTATATCCATACGCACAATACATTTGTTAATAAATGAAATGGTATTAATTAACATCATTGTATGAATTCAATACTACGTACTAATTAGTAGTAGTAAGCAATACCACGGTTAATCATATCACATATGGTAGAGCCACATTTCTTGTAAGCTCCGTGTTACGCGGGCCACGGCCTGTTGGGGTAGGTGCTAAAATTATTCATGTTTTTTGGATACCTTGTCTGCAAGTTTAATACTACTAATAGAACATAGCACCATTAAACTTGGGGGGCTATAGGGGTATAACGATACGATTATAATTATCTTCGTGCATGTCATGTAAGTATCTCCGGATATAGAAAGTATGTAAGAGGCATTGCAAGCCCATACTAAGACGAATGCCATATTCGCACCAAGTACGTAAGAGGCATTGCAAGTCCGGTACTAAGTCGAATGCCATATTCGCATTACCCGGCCATGGAAGTACGTCTTTCGTCGGCCGTAAGTCGAATGCCATATTCGCATTACCCAGCCATGGAAGTACGTCTTCCGTCGGCCGTAAGTCAAATGCCATATTTGCATTACCCGGCCACGGAAGTACGTCTTCCGTCGGCCTTTATTATACGGGGTCCGCCTTCATCATTATAAATCCTTCTCATCTTCCTCTCATCAGAAACGAACAAGAATGGTATCTTGCCAATGCTAGTGTTACCCCGACTATAGAAAACGCATTCTTCTTATGGGGTCTTTACCGTCTAGCTACGAGAAACCAAGCGTCCGAGCATAATCACCCGACACATGTACGCGGGTGCTGCCAAAGATAGGGCATGATTGACACAGTTTGAAGATAAATATGGTTGGAAAGTGCAAACGTCTCCTTGACGGTAAGAGTAGTCCTTTTAGTCTAGTAACCGCGGCTACGACCACGCTTACTAGACTGGGGGACATGATGACGTATAGTGTGGACCGACCCGGCCCACTTATACTATTATGGGCTTACTTGCTGAGGACGTATAACATAAGTCTAGCATAACATGATCAAGAACCATATCATACTAGACTGAGGGACATGTTGGCGTATAGTCCGGAATAGGCCGGACCCAATGGGTCGAACCCGATAAAAGGGTGGCCCACATCCTACGTAACCATAATCCATACACTATATATATACAAGGGTAGGATCATCCTACCTACAGATACCTACACAGGTTATTCTCTATCACCTCTTTATATAACATGCTTATACTATTTTGACTTGATCGTCGGAGGGTGGATCCCGGGGCTCCGGCCTCAGGTCCCCTTCTAACCGGCTCTTCTTTGTTGGCAGCACTATTCAAGGCCCGGGAAGACGACGAACGGCACCAGGAGAGTCGTCAGTACCGGCCCGACCAAATTATGCTTCAACAGAAAATATTCTTAGGTCGAGAAAAACCCCAAAACCATTTTGGATCAGCAAACACTTTTTGTCAAAAACGTAACTAAAATCCACCCAAACTTCACAATAGTGTCTAATCTAGCCTAATCTCCATTCACAATAAAACCACACCTAAGACTAACATAATCCCTTCATTTCTATTGTTGCAACTCTCATTCTACTCTCATCTCACCAAGAATATAATATTGAACTAGTGAAACAAAGTAGCATCATTATTTATGAAATCTTGTTTTATAATCTTTCAAAAAAATTAAAGCAACAACATGTGGATGTATGGATCTTGAACATATGAGAAAGAACATAAGTAAATCACAAGAAAAGATCAAGACACTTACAATAATGAAGAACAAGTATAGAAATCATAAGATCTATACCTCAAAATAATAGATCTATAAAACCCAACAACAAATCTTAAAACCCTAACTTAGATCTTGAAGAAAAACCTTTAAACCAAAGAACCAATACTTCAAACCACCTTAGATGTTCTTAGAAATGAATCTAGTATGCTTGGATTATGAAAGAAATCAAAGATATGGAATCCCTAAAAGGGCGTATGTTTGTCGTGACCTAGGAGAGCAAAAGAGGGAGAGAAAACAAATTTTGGAGACTATGAAATGAGAAGTGAAACCCTAGTTGTGAGAATGTAAAGTATTTATAGGCCAACGGAATGTTTAGGGTTACATGGTTTTAAGTATTAAGTGACCAACACACACCAAAGGTGTGTGTATTTATTTGTTTGGCCGAAATCAACCACAAGGACCATATGGTTCATTTTTTTGAGTCTTGGTTCATTACTTAGTGCTCAAGCTTAGTAAAATAAGGTCAAAGATCTAAATATAAGTCTTAAAAGAGTGTAAGAGCTCACATGTTGGTAGATCATGGTAAGTGTGCATGAGAATGACTCTCTCATGTGTTACTTTCACACACATGCATGGGAAGTTCAAGAAAAGATGTCTTTGATTTAATTTCAAGACTTATGGTGCAATTGGTTTGGTTTAGACGTCCAACATATGACAAGAGAAGAGGGTGAACGAAATTTTTGAATTACGAATATGAGATGGATGATAACTAAAGTTTACACAAAAAGATTTTGAGTTTCCAGGGTTTCGTTAGGTCAAAAACGCGAAAAAACGCAATTTAAACGTTAAAGCGTAAAAATAAATACCGGGAGTGATCGTAAACTATAAAACACTTAGAAAAGATAAAATAACTCATATAATATCTAAACTAATCAAAATCCGAAGTCAGAACGCGTCCGATGACATTTTTTAGATTTACGCGGGTTAACTTCCTGGTAAACTGCAGGATTCAAACGTAACGTATAAAAGTCAAAAATAATGATCAGAAAAGTTTAAAATATTGACCTGAAATTTTTGAGGTGTGACATATGACGAAGTCATATTGTCCGTCCAAGTAGTCTGAGGTCTTCTCCGTATTCTCTTCCACCAACGAACTTCTCCAGATTCCTCATTAACCTTCTTTGAAAGAGATGCTTATCGATATCCTGGATCATAACACGAGCCCTTCGCTTGTCTAATCCACTCAATTTCCTCTTTGGTAGGTATTCCATCCTTATTCCCGAAGTAATATCATGAAGAGCAGTCCGAACATAATTGAGCGTGCCATTACTGAATTTATGAAGTTCATCAGTGCGCATCAATCTGTTTCTGTTGTTCTGGTCCTCGTATATCACTCTTTGAGGGTCTGGATATGTAGTGTATGCGGTTCTATTCCTGAGATCCGGCTTGAATGTTTCTGATTTGGTGAGGTTGAGCTTCTTTTGGTAACTTTCGACACCTAATTGAAGATCTTCCACCCGGCTTTGAATAACTATACGTTTGATGAACATACGTAATGCCACATCCCCATAGAATTTGAGCTTTGAGAAGTGATTGTCAATCTGGAATGCAAAGTCTTCCCAGAGGAGTTCAACAAAATCAACGTTCTTGCAGTGATACATCCCCCACCGAATTTGAGCTCTTGACAACCTAAGGTTATCAAGTCCAGTGGTTTTCCTGGAAAGGCACATGTTGATGACAGTTGCAAATGTTCTCCAGGGTTGATGCATGTGATGAACGACCAATTCAGGTAGAGTTTTAATATTTCATGTGTATCCGATTTTATAGATGAATGACACAATTTCTTCATTAGTAGACGGAGGTATATCAAATGGTTGATCAGGAAGTTTTGGACAAATATGGAGAATGTCATGGGATATTTCAACATTCACTCTGAACTTCTTGTTGTCTAACTTGAATCGATATGACGATGAATCTTGAACCTTGGTAACTGTATTCCAGAACTGATGCATGTATATTTCTGGAACACCAGTAGTAATCAGGAATGCGGGATAGCAAGGACTGAGCTTTAGAGCATCCAAAGTAACTTGATATGTTGCTTCTCTTTGTGGCTTAGTAAATTCTATTCTTCTATTGCACTCTCCAATCTTGAGTCTAGCCTCAGAAGCAACCAAGGCATTGTCAAGAGCAATTTGATTGGCAGCAGAAGGATTCATGGTTCTGCTAAGATATGTTCATGACAATTTATACAACAAAAACGATTGCAACACATTGAATCAGGCATTCAACACTAACACAGGACGAATAAATACACATGCAAAATACCTAAATAGGTCAACTAAAATACACATTGAATCAACTAAGGTCATTCATATTAACTATTGATCAAACACAATCAACTAAGCATCACAGATAAATACATATGCAAAATACCTAAAATAGGTCAACTAGTGAAGCATTATAGGAATAAATTGCTTAGAGTAAAATCTGGTATAGTTCTGCCTAGGAAAGTGTATAAATCGCCTAGTTATTAGGTGTGTATAAATCGCTTGGTTATTCAATTATGTATAAATCGTTTAGTTATAAGGTCTGTGTATAAATCGCTTAGTTATGAAATAGTGTATAAATCGCTTAGTTATAAGAGAAGAGTATAAATCGGTTGGTATTAATGGACGTATAAATCGGTTAGAATGAACCAATGTATAGATCGGTTAGTACAACTGATGTATAAATCGGTTAGTACAACTGACGTATAAATCGCTTAGTTATAACATAGTGTATAAATCGGTTGGTGCAAATTTTATGCGTATATTTCATTTAGTGTAAACACGATGTAAAAATCGGTTGGTTCAAAACGAAGGAACGTATAAATCGGTTAATATAAATTTTACACTATCACAAACTTCAATCTTAAGCATTTATAACACATCAAACATGATCAAAAGCAGACACAAACAACACATGATCCTTTCATAACATGAATTAACCACGAAAAATGATACAAAGGCACAAAATGATCACGAAGCACTCGTATAACTCAAGCATACAAGATTTATGGTCAAGCAATGGATTTTCTAGCTCTAATGCGTTCAAGGTTGTAGTCTAACACATTCTACACATAAACCCACTAACATTTTCTTGTTCTTCCCATTTTCCTAAATTTTCGCACACAAGATCAAGCCAAAACACAATCATATGTTAACCATATTAAAAACCATATCACACCAGTATTCAACAACCCATAAGGATCAAAACCCCTCAATCAATTTAGGGTTTCACCCACTTTTGATTTCGAAGAGCCCTAGATCAATTTCTAGGGTTTTTGAGATCAAAAACGGGATTCACTCTAATTTCTTTGGAGTTTATGATGTTTATGGAGTAGGGAACACTTTTGTAAATTACCTTAATGATTGAAACGGACTTGTTTGAGATTCTTGAAGGTATGATGATTTTGGCAATGGAGAGGATTTTTGAAAAATGTTTGTGTTTGTGTTTTAATGAAGACGCAAGTGAGGGGGTGTTTGTTGTTTGAACTTTTAAAGTTTTGACACAAATGCCCCTTAAACTTCTAACCCTTATGCATTTTGTATATATAAGATATCTAAGGCATATCAAAGTTTAACAATTAGCACATTTAGTCCCTAATGTTTTAACTACAATGCTTAGCAACTTATACTTGCAAGTCAATTCCCAAAGGCATGAACACATAACAGTTAAGGCGTAAATAAGTTAAACTTAATTAACTCCCTTTTAATTGTTAACCCGTTATTGTTTAAAATTTGTTTCCATTTAACGCAAATTGATTTCATAAATAAGATATTTGACATTTTCTCCCCCTCAAACAATGACCCGTTTTCTATTTAAAGAGTTGTAGTCGTTGTTTGAGGGGTCAAATGTCTTTTAAAATGATTTTCTGATGAATTTATGATATTAATGTTTTATTTCTAAAAACAACACCATAAAAATAAGATTTCTCTTATTTTAACACATAAGCGCACTGACACGTACACTAATGGAATAAAGAAAGCATGTGTTGTGCTACAAAGTAAGCACAAGCCTTTGCATGGTCATAAAATAGACCATGCCCGAGAAAGTTAATTCCCATTGAGAGGCCAAGTTTTCTTTTTGAAAAACTTGCCTTTAAGATGATGACCGGGTTGCTATCGGAAATAATAGCAAGCCATTTTGTCATGTTTTAATTTTTTTTAAACTTCTGCTCGAACTTCATTTACAGCCTCGTATCATTATTAAATGACATTTCTAAGGTCGTAAATGTTATCGATTTTCAGAAGACATGCCAGAGATACATATTTTTATATTTTTCCGAGTTTTTAATTTTTTTATTTTCTTTTTGAAAAATTTATATGAAAGAAAAATATTTTTGTGTTTTTATGTTTTCTTATATACATATGATACATGATATACCGCGACTAACCACCTTTACTCGTCCTCTTCCTCTGTCAGACGTTTTAGCGTTTCCGGAGACATGCTTCTCATACCGAGCTTTTCGATCAAGAAATTAAATCTTTCTCGTGGAAAGGGTTTGGTGAAGATGTCAGCCAGTTGATATTCCGCCCGAACAAAGTAAAGTTCCACAATTCTATTCTCCACCTGATCCTTTATAAAATGGTAGCGTACATCGATGTGCTTAGCTCTTGAGTGTTGAACATTGTTGCATCATAAAGCAATCGTACTTTTGTTGTCGCAGTACAGAGGAATCTTATTGAATTGAAAGCCATAATCTGTTAGCTGTGAACGCATCCATAGGATTTGAGCACAACACCCAGATAAGGCAATATATTTTGCCTCTGTACTCGAGATCGCAGTGCTATTTTGCTTCTTGGAAGACCAGCTAACTAGTTTGTCACCTAAGAATTAAGCGCTTACTGATGTACTACGTCTAGTGTCTTGACACCCCGCGCGATCTGCGTCTAAATATGCTGTTAGATACATATCGGTATCCTTCAAGTACCAGAGACCCATGTTAATGGTCCCCTTTAGGTATCGAAAGATCCATTTAACCGCATTTAGGTGCTTTTTGGTAGGCTTTTCCTGATACCGAGCACATAAGCAGACAACTTGAATAAGGTCAGGTCTATTGGATGTCAAATACATAAGGGATCCAATCATGCCACAGTAAAGTGTAGCATCAACTTGTTTCCCCAGTAGATCTTTATCCAGTTTACTCTTTTCCACCATGGGCATGTCTATAGAATTACTAGATAGAAAACCATACTTTTTAATTATTTCATAAGCATATTTAGATTGGCTTAGGAAGATGCCTCTGGGACTTTGAGATATTTGTAATCCTAAAAAGAATGACATTTGCCCCATCATCGACATCTTGAACGTAGTGGTCATGCAAACTCATTACACATACCAGTATTAGTGGATGCAAATATTATATCGTCAACATAAATTTGTACGAGTAATAAGTCGTTTCCTGCTTTCCGTGTGAAGAGTGTTGGATCAACTGCACCTTTGGAGAAATGTTGTGAAATGAGGAAACTTGACAGCATGTCGTACCATGCACGTGGTGCTTGTTTGAGACCGTAGAGGGCCTTTTTGAGCTTGTACACATGCGATGAGTTGTCCTAATCAACAAATCCTTCTGGTTGAGAAACGTAGACCTCTTCTTTGAGCTCGTCATTTAAGAAAGCGGTTTTGACGTCCATTTGAAAGATCGTCATACTCTTGTTGGCGGCATTTGCTACGAAGATACGGATGGCCTCAATTCTAGCAACCGATGCAAATGATTCCTCGAAATCAATTCCTTCCTCTTGCCTGAATCCTAGAGCAACTAATCTAGCCTTGTTTTTTAGTACCCTGCCAAATTCGTCGGTTTTGACCTTATAAATCCACTTCAGTTTGATCAACATGACTTTATCTAGACACGGCACCAATTCCCAAACTTCTAGTCTTTCAAATTCATGAATTTATTCTTGCATTGCATCGATCCATGAAGGTTTGGTCATTGCTTATTTGAAGTTCTTTGGTTCTACAGAAGTTAGGAAGGCATCAAAATAACACAACATGGCGTCAGTCAAAAGTTGCTTTCTCATAGAGACAGAGCGAGAAGGATCTCTGATTACATTTGCTATTAGATGATCCTTAGTCCATTTACCAAGTGATTCGAATAGAGTGTGGGTAGGCCTCACATTATATGACGATCCTTGAGAAGTCGAGTCTTCATTGTAACACCCCCAAAAATGAGTCGCATCGGAAATATGTCAGGGGGCGTTACTTCATAATACAACAGCACAAGATACAAGAGAATGACCTCTAAATGTGTCGTTTGAAAAGTTATCTCGTTGATTTTCTTGAAATTGATATAACATTTGTCCCATAATTGCATCACAATGAAAAGCTTGAAAACAATACAACGAGATTTGATCATTTGAATGTAGTAGACTCCAATGCATATCAAGTAAGCCAAGCATCTAATTCACCTGAGAAAAACATGCTTAAAAGTGTCAACATTAAAGTTGGTGAGTTCATAGAGTTTTGTAAGTATAAATGTAAATGTTGAGAATCCAAAGATTTATAAAGTATGTATGACCAATTCAATTCCTATAATAGTCGTCAACAATGTATGTGTAAATGTAGAACCGAAAAAGTATAGTGTCTACTGCTTCACCACAGTATAATAAAAAGTGTTTAGTAATCAGTAATGTTCAACAAAGTAGTGTGGACCACAAGATTTCCAAATGTATGTGATACTATAACATGATACAGTATCACACAAAATGTACAACTTTGCTCTAACAAACGCGAGACACCGAACTAATTATGTAGCATATAAATGCCAAAATTTATACTTCCCTACCGTGTCTGACCAAGACACCAAATGAGATTCGACATGGTATATATCCGTTGTCTGGTAAACCGGCACAGTGAGCGCTACTCACCCAGATAGGGATAATTAGTCCTAATAAATCTATTTTATAAACATGCCGCTCCCTCAACAATTTTTCTCCGCTCCGGTCAAGAAATTAACATTCATGATAGTTCGGCATGAGGCTAATTCGCTACTTATGCAACACGTAAACATGAAAGTGTATGCAAATGAGTATGTGACAAAGTATGAAACCAAGTTTGTAATCAACCATGTAATTGTGTTTGTAATGAATTGCAAAATCAAGTATGTAAACCAAGTGTGTAGAATAGTATGTAAAAGATATTGTAAACGAATATGTAAACAAGTTGTATTGAGCATGTATTCTCCCCCGAGATTTGTAAAGTAAATGTAAAACAAGTGAAAGAGGGGCTATAAACTCACATTGATGTTGTAGAACGATTGACAGATAGGCATCTAATATGCACAACACGAACGGAAGACGAAACGGCTCGATCAAGAAGTTGCGACTAATCTTAACAGCTAAGTCCCACTAGCCTAGGATGATGCGTTTGGGTTTTCCGATGAATGATTATGTCAACGCGACACGTTGATAAAAGATTTAGATTTAAAGTTGTAATAGTTTGGTGGTTGGTTAAATAAATAAATCAAAAAGTAAACGTAAGGTGTGTAATACATTCCGTATGTATTACATAATGAAAAATAACCGAGTATATAATTCATACCGTGAATTATATAACAAGATACACAACCCAAAGAATAACTCGAAGCGTATATAATACGCGTCATGTGTTACCTCTAAAAGGTGACAATTAAAATAAAATGGTTGAATTATATAATACTTTCCAAGTATTATATAAGAAAGATGATAAAAATAAATGAAACTAAATAATTCGACACACGCCCGGATATCCCCAAATGATTTAGTAGAACGTCTCTTTATAAAAATAAACGCACGTTTAAAGTTACGGGTTAGATAACTGAAATCTCAAAAAATTTAGCTTACATTTGATTATAGGTCCTTCGCGATCTAATAATTCTTAAGGCATTTATTCGTCCTATTTAGGAAAATAAGTAAAGCAAGATTTGTAAAAGTTTACTAAGGGTAGCGATTTATAAAAATCCTGTCATGACCTGATCGTTCATGTAACGTTTCCCATATTAACAAAAGTTAATAATTTTCCCTCCAATTAAATCAATCCATGTTGCAAACCCAAACACATCTTTTAGCAGTTATTATAAACATGAAAACGGAAATAATAAATGAAATATTCATTTAACCAATTCCACATTTAGGTCCGGTTTAATGTATATATTTATATATGAAATCTTTTAATTTGTACTATCCATTTATATAACCCAAACGCACCCCTTGCTGTCCAAACAGTCCATACGGCTGTTAAACCACAACCAAACGCCCCTTGTGGGCTGTCACAAACCAAACGCACCCTAACCGGTGCCAAACCCACAAACAAACACCCCCTTGGCTGTTTCGCAGCAATCCCAAACGCACCCTAATGTGCTTTTAGCACAGCCAAACGCACCCTTATTCCATTTTTGTTAACCCAAACACATCCCAACCTGTTCTAACTAAACCAACACACCCTAGTCGGTCATAAACACGGACCAAACGCGCTCGTGTACTGGTGAACAGTAAACCGGTGCACCCTTGTTAGTGATATCAGTCAAATGCCCCTGATTGGTTGGTAACAGTGTTACCAGGAAGAGTTCCATAACCGGAAGTAGAAGCTGTATTAGCAGTAACAAATTTTGAAAGCATGTCAGTCAAATTTGCCATTTGGGATTGCAGGTTTTGACCTTGGTTTTGCATGTTTCTCAACACTGCATCATTGGCTGTGACATATCTTTCAAAATCAGTTTTTGACACACCGTGTGTCTGAGGAGCAGGTCCTTGATGAGCTACTGGTTGATTGACCGGAGGTCGATAAATCTGACCTTGGTTGAAATTGTTTCCTCTGTTTTGATTGAAGTTATTTCCTCGATACTTGCGTCCAATTTATAAAACAAAGCATGTTTCCACCCCATAATTATAAATTATTGAAATCGTAAAAATGTGGGGCTATGAACTCACCTTGAGTTCAGATAATCCAAATATCGCAGATAAAAGCGTCACGTAAAGATCAAATGCAACTAAATTTCATTAGGGTCGTATAAGCACCGAGAGGAGGGAGGGTGGAGTACTTGAATATAATCTTATAGTTGTTACATCGTACTATCGTTCGGGCTATCATAATCTAAGAGGTCATGACATGACGTTCGAGGAGTTAGGACACTTTAAATCGTAAATCCAACAACTCGTCGATACGCCATCCGAAGAGGCCTCATTATGAAACTCCCTAGTAATATAGTACTTTGATAACCACATAATGTTCTATATAGCTCAAACACCAACTAATGGTTTTGGTAAAATGATGTTTAATAAGTTAAACGTTTATAATTACCGTTTTAGTAAAACTAACATAACTTTTGCGTTTTAAGCCCGATTTTGACGTTTCTTATGCCCGTTTCGTTGTAAGACGGAGTCTATTTTCACTATTTGGTTTTAATTCTTTTAAGTGATCAAATATTACATTTTCAAGTTTTTGATATTCTGCGATGAATAGTGTTTTTACTGTTCACGACAGCTCCTTACTCGTTTTAGGGTTTTAATTAGCGTAAACTTGTAATCGTAATAACTTATTCGTTTTAATCCCGATTTTAGTGATTCCTTCGAGTACGTCTTTGTTATTAAAAGATGTATTATATTTTACAAAGTTGGGTCCGCTGATGAATAGTACTTTTACTGTTCATAGTTTATAAAATTACTTTTATAAACTTTAATTATCAAAAATGTCGTAGTTTATTTATTATAGATCCGTTTTTAGCGATTCTTTCCGAGGTTACGATTCGTAATTAAAAGGTTATATCCTATTTTTGATGTTTTAAAAAACTTGAAGTTGCTGTTAATTGAATTGTGTTTTTATCAAAAATAGTTTTATAAAAGTATTTCTCGTTGTAAACTCGTAATTAACGTATCTTTTTCGTTGTAAATCGGTTTTTCGAGTTTCTTATCATTTTGGAATCGTCATGAGGCGTATTATTTTCATATTAGGCTCTACCTACTGTATGAAACACGAAATAAAAACCCTTTTTATTCCTAGGTATTGATTTATAAAGTTTTGTTTTATTAACTTTATAAACCATTATTATAACTAAACATGTTTATACTTAAACAACATGTTATTGATTCGTCCAAACTATACCTTATAATATATAATAAAATATAAAATATATAGTAAGAATAGTCTGAAAGCAGCGGAATCAATAAAAACCGAGAAAGAGTATAGAGTGTTCCGGGTCGTTTATCCCCAAGAGGCTGGATGGAATGAAAAGTCGATACAATCGAAGTTTTGGGTTTGAATTGAAGGATTTTTTGGGAGATTGAAAAAGTCAATTGAACAATGACAAACTAAAACGTTTAAGAAAATCATAGATTATTACGAAATTTTAAACTGAAAAACGGAAAGCACATAAAATCCCGGAACAAGGGGGGGGAAGGAAAAAACCTAAATTCTTTAAAAATAACCCTACGAAGAAATTTTTCACTTCTAAACTACTCTTGGGACAAATAACGAAGAATTGAAAAAAGGACTAGGACCCGAAAACGGAGTTCGTTTGACCAAAAACGAGTCAAATACAAGATCCCGTACCGGAAACGTTCTTTAAAAAGTGCCAAAGTGTAAAAAAATGACCTAGAAAATTTGTATATTTTTCCTACAAACTAGAGGATAAGAAATTTTCTAAAAAAGCAAAATATTTTTTTTTGATAATTTTTGTGTTTCTTTATGAATTAAATAAAACTTTTAACGAAATTAATAATAAAAAATATTAAATGGTTATGAAAAATTCTGAAAAATTTACAAAAAATACTAGACACTATGAGTAATCTACGAAAATACAAGAAAAGGAAAAAAAAAATAATAAAAAACAAAAAAAAAAAAAAAAAATAAAAAAAAAAAAAAAAAAAAAAAAAAAAAAAAAAAAAAAAAAAAAAATAAAAAAAAAATAAAAAAAAAAAAAAAAAAAGAAAATAAAAAAAACTAAAAAATAAAAAAAAAAAAAAAAAAAAAAAAAAAAAAAAAAAAAAAAAAAAAAAAAAAAAAAAATAAAAAAAAAAAAAATAAAAAAAAAAAAAAAAAAAATAAAAAACAAAAAAAAAAAAAAAAAAAAAAAAAAAAAAAAAACAAAAAAAAAAAAAAAAAAAAAAAAAGAAAAAAAAAAAAAAAAAAAAAAAAAAAAAAAAAAAAAAAAAAAAAAAAAAAAAAAATAAAAAAAAAAAAATAAAAAAAAAAAAAAAAAAAAAAAAAAAAATAAAATAAAAAAAAAAAAAAAAAAATCGAAATTGGCTTAAGGAATAGCCCCGAATAAGCTTGTCACAGCTTATAAGCTTAAATGGCTAAATGTGTTTAAAATACACAAGCCCTTGATTCTTTAACGAAAAAAGACAAGGGCTGCAGTGGTATTAGAGTGTGTGTCGTAAAAGGGGATGTAACGCTGGTCCGGGTTCGGAGTTCTTTGCTCACCCGGGCAGAGTGTCTTCCCCCTTTTTTTTTTTTTGAAAAATCAAAGAAGCAAAGTAGTTAAAGCCGTGGGGCCATTGGTATCAAGAGCCATGGGATAAGATAAGTGATTTGTGGTTTTTGTTTATGTGCTTATTTTCACTGCTTATTTAGGACTTATATTCTATTCGGCTTATTTTTTTAATTTCAAGTTCTTTTTTATTTAGTTCTTTCCTTTTCTTATTGTTCAGTGGATATTAAGCTTATCTCAAATAGTTTTTAACAATATTTGTTGTTTCCTTATCTCCAACAGTGGTTAAAAATGGTTGTTCTTTTCTTCATATCAAACGGTGATTTACAAAAGTTAAACACAACTTATCTTGAAACTTTTTCTGGGCTTATCTGAGTTATACAAATCTAATTATTTTCATTGCTTATAGCTTGTTTAGATCTCGGCTTATTTTGTATTTTAGAGTGTTTGGACCAGCTTATTTGTTATATTTTTATTAAATATTACTTTCTAAAAACTAATATAGCTTAGTTAGATCTTTGGAGCACAACTTTATAAGGATTAAAACAGCTTATTTGTTCACTTTAGTGTGCTCATGTGGTTTATGTTGAGCTTAGTGGATACGGTTTATCGTGCTTCTAATATATCGTGTGCTTATTTGATAATCGGCTTGATATTTAGTGCTTATTTATGCTAGATCTTCATAGAAAAGGTAATAACAGCTTTTTAAGTGGCTTATTTCATCAGATAAGTTAGCTTTTTCTGGGAATATTCTTTAAGGTAGCGAACCATGATTTGAAGGAAACCAAACATGTATAAACACATTCAAGTGAAATATGCGTTAACAACTGTGCGAAACATGCATGTTTAAGACGTTGAGCCAAATATGTTTTAACTATAAGCGAAATATGTATGCATGTTAATACTCAAGCGAAACATGTCATTTACTAGGAACAAACTCTGCCAAAAAAAAATTTCACTCGTGCGAAACATGTAATTCAATTTATTAAGCGAAATATGTTGTATGTAGGTGGTTTAGAGAGTTCAACCAAAACATCTACATTATCTAAGCGCCAAAACGTTGCCGCGTAAATGTTACTAGAATTACTACGAAATAGTGCATTAAGAACAACCCGTTGAAGCGAATTAAGAGAAGGGTAAAGCGTTTCCAGTTTTCGGATTTGCTTCAAGTCAAGGGTTTTTTTCTCAGTTTCCGAGTTCACTGGTATGGTATTTGCGAGCGGTCTCTTTAACACGACACAAACATTACGATCGCAGTCCTTCAACGATCATCATAGTGTGTTTGGTTTTCGTCGATGATAATCGTAACGTGTTTCGGCTGAGAAGGGAAGAGCATAACGTTTATCATTTTCATACAATTCAACGAAGAAGATGATACAAAACGTTTGTGCATGACATAATTTTTTTAATATAATTTCAAATTATAAATTTTCATTTTTAACCTTAACCTTTCAAAAAGTTTCATTCTTAACCCTTTAATTTCATAAAGTTTAATTTTAGCCCTTAGTTATATTAATAAATTTAGCGTCAATAGCACTAGCCTTAATATAAATATATATTAGCACCCTTTCGTACTTTTTCAACACAACAATCTCATTTTACAACCCTTTGCTTCAAATCTTCATTTTAGTTAGTTTTTTTTGTTTTTTTGTTTAGTCCTTTAATTTTTTAAATCGTACACACTCGAGCCCCTAATCCTTCTATTTAAAGCGTCTTTTTTCTTTAAGATAATCGTTCAATTCTCAGATCCACAGTACTTTACACAAACACGTCAAACGAACGATTATCATTCTCACTCACCAAACCACATCAGAATCTTTTTCACTTAATCTACTTAATTACATGCCCTTAATTTCATTTCACTACATCGAATTTCAATGGAATATTTGAATTACTAAATTTACAAGACAGATAGTTGCGGCATCAGTACACACAACACAACAATGCGCAACATAAAGCACCAACTGGATAGTTGTATGAGATCTTTTCGACTACTTCAATCACATCTATGGGTTCTTTCATAAAATGAATTAAAAATCAATAGATGTTTTGAATGGGCATTTGTGATACTCTTTGAGCAAGATGTTCAGACTTTCACAGGCTCAATGTTACTTCACTTGAATCAACTAGAAAAGCAACTTGGCAAAGAAGAATTTCAAGAAACTGGATCCATGGATGATTTTAAAGAACTCAAGACACAGTTTCAGCTGCTCATCAGCTTTTAGTACAATTTTGATTATTTTGATGATCTAATGATGCGCAAGTACTTTCTAGAATACACTCGAATTGAGGTTCAACAATTCTGTAATACATTGATCTAACACATGGAATTTGTTAAGAAGTGCATTGTTGAAAGAGAAAAACATAAACGAGAGTATGACAGCAAGATGAATCACAAACAGATGCAGTCAAAAGAGTAAAATAAGTTGCAAACTCAAGAAGTTTAGTCAAACACCGTTCATGAATTGAAAGTTGTTTTAGTCGTCATGGAAAAAACTTGCTCTAGAAAAGAAAATGTTACTTCAAAGACTCCTTCTAGCAAAATAGTAAAGGAAAGCAACTTCGATTCTGCAATAAAAGAGGTACATGCAATCAAATTCAAGATGTCAAAAGCAAAAGAGATATGCATGATGCATGAAGGATATGTTGATTCGAGTGAAGCATTGGATGTTAGTTTAGCTATTACAGAATGTAGTGATACAAAGTCAGAAAAGCATGTTACAAGCAGCAGATACGGGAATGATACACATGCTGCGGATACAAATATGAAACCCGTAAATGACAAAGAGCTAATGGCTAAGGTACAATTGATTGCTGCACAAAATGTACTTGCTAATGAAAAACAGCATTCTGAGTAATCTGAACCCATTTATGACATACATTTATTGGAAAAGGTTGATAGAAACACCACTCCTGATTCAACAAATATGAGTCACAGGGGAGGAGAGATTGACTAGGATGCTGAACACCCTTTGCTTAATGCTGAGCTTATCAAAACAAAAGATATGGTTGAAAAAGAAGTTTACAATGAACTTTCAAACATATTTTTACAACTTGAAAAACATTGTATTTCACTTGAAATTTCAATACAACAAAAGGAAGAAAGTTTTCAAAGTTACAAACCATGTAAGAATCAGGACTCTCATGAATTTCATGAATTTTTTTAGATAAATGATTTGAAAGCTCAGCTACCGGCCAAAACCATACTAATTTGCAACTTGAAGAATCAAATTAAAAATGTGAAGGAAGCAAGTAATTAATCCAAAGTTAAAAATGATATAGATGTAATTGAAACTATTAACATCGAATTAGAACATAGTGTAGCTAAATAACTTACAACAAATGAGCAATTACATAAAGAAAATAAGCATTTAAAACAGACTTACAAAGAACTTTATGATAGAATTAAAAAGTCACGCATTCAGAATAAAGACAATAGTGACTCTTTAATTTCTCAAATTAATCAAAAGTCTATTGAAAATGCTGATTTAAAAGCTCAGATTCAAGAAAAGGTTTTTGCAAATAAGGCATTAAAAATGAACATAGAAAGTTAAAAGGAAATAGCATGGATACTAAGTTTACCAAAGCATCAATCTTGGGGAAACCACCTTTACAACCATCTAGAAACCATTTGGTTGTTAGACAACCGAATGCGTTTACGTCTGAAAGACCTAGAATTTCAAGACCACAGTTTGTCTCCAAAGTTGATGAGAAAAATGATTTGTCAAAAACAGTCACTCCTCATTAATTGCCTAAAGTTAGAGAATCTGTATAACACCCCGTGTTTTCAAGTCATTTGCGACGTCAATAAATCTACTATTTTTGTGTGTGTTGTACGCGTTTGCTTTTAATTTCATGTATTAAGTAAAACCGCGTAAGCTAAAAATGATCGTTCAAGGTAAACGGGCATTAAACAATTAAACCTTTACATCAAGCAAGTATTAAATAATTATTTTGGAGAATAATTATGGTCTTTGTTTATTTTATTTTTATCGGTTACGCAAAGTGTTTATGTTTCGCGATAAATTAAGTTTAGGCATTCCCGGAACCACAAAAATATTTCTACGCTTCAACAAATACCCACTTTTATACCCATCACCCAAAGTTTTATTAAACTTCACCCAAGTTAATATTATTGTTCACTTTATTCATAAGAAAATAAACCAAGATATGAATACTTTCAAGTAAACACATTTTATACAAAAACTACAAGTTGTAACATACATAAAATACACTAGATATGTTGTTAATATCAAAAAGCTTCTAGAAACCCCCCCCTCTTATCCCATGGCATAAAACAACAACAATAGACAAGGAGCACACAAATTACACAAGTTTGTCTTGTACAACACCATGACATTTAAACCTAGTCTTGTTATGTCTCAACTTGACCATAAACATTCCTTAAGACCCTCATCTTGTTCCTTGACCAACTAGACATGTCCTTGACTAACCTATATGATATATACAAGTATACATGTGATAGATAACACATACATGCAAAACACTTAACTAAAAACTCAAAACCATTCTCCCTTTTCCTCCCTTTTAACCCACGGCTCAAAACACCCCTTTTAAATAAACCATACAAATTTTTCTACAACATATACAAGCCATCACACATTATTCCTAAGATATACTAAGGTATTTGCAAGCATTGGTTAACCATTTACAAGTATTTATCAAGAAAGGAAGCTAGGGCTTTTACTTAAAAAGTTAGGGTTTTCTTGGTTATATAAGCTTGGGTATTTAATCTAAACAAGGGTTTAGATTTTTGTTGGTCATCATTATTCATCACACTAAGGTTATCTAAAGCCCTTAACTTTTCATTTTCATGATTAAATGTGTATATGATGTTTATGTAGAAAAATCACCATTAGGATACTTTTTTTAACATGTAAAATGTACTTTTACTTGTGATTGTGAAATTGTACACTTATACACATGTTATGTTGATGGTAATATCATGCTAAAATGGGGTCATAAGTATTGTACACTCTTGATTAAGCATAAAAAGTGTTAATACAAGATTAGGGTTTTTAAGGATTTACATAAAAAGCTACAAGTAAAAGTGTGTAAACAACTTTGTAATCTTGTAAATCTTGTTGTCAAGGACTTATGTGGACAAAGGAAGGACTATGGACATTATCATATGTATCACATATGATAAATATAGTTATAAAAGACTTATGGTAAACTACAAAAGTGAAAAATACATAAAACAAGTGTTATATAAAAGCATACATATTCATTATACAGGGGCTGTTTAAATTTCAAATTTCTAACAGTGGGTTTGACCTTTTATAAAAATAATATGTCTCATGACGTTTCCAAATACATAAAGAACTTGAAAAAACCGGCTTATAACAAAAAAGACACGGTAAAAACAAGTTATACGATAAATAAACGGTTGTATAAAAGAATTTTTATAAAACAATTTATAAAAATTATACAAAACAGAAAGTTTGGTATTTTTAAAAGATTATACATATTTTTAGGATTCCAAAATGATAAGAATCATAATTTTCAAATTTATAACAAAAGAGTTATGAATTTTGCAAGTTTATATACTTAAATGTATAAAAATAACTTTTATAAAAAGTTACTGTTCATCAGAAACATATATTTTTGGAAATCGTCAAAAATAAATATAACTTTCAATTACGAGAATGTGCTCGAAAGAATTACTAAAAAAATGAAGCTAAAACGAATAAAATACGACGTTTACGATAATTAAAGTTATATAGGTAATTTTATAAACTATGAAGAGTAAAAATTATTGTTCATCAGCAGACCCCACTTTATAAAAACATGATAATTTTAATAACGAAGACGTGCTGGAAGGAATAGCTAAAATCAGGATTAAAATGAATAAGTTGTTGCATTTACGGGTTTTACGACAACTAAATTTATAAAAGTAAATTTATAAAAGGTCATAAACAGTAAAAGTACTGTTCATCAGAAGGTTATAAAATATAAAAATGTAATATTATTATATATCATCTTAATATGAAGTCGTGAACGTAAGAAACGCGAGAAACGGGTAAGTTATGCTAGTTTTACCAAAACAATAATTATAAACGTTTTCACTTTATAACAACGATTTTTAAATTACAAATAGATGGTGATGTAGCTACATAGACTTGTATATGATATTAGTTAATCAATGTGATTAGTACTTATACGACCTATATTAATTTAGGTTGCATCCGATCATTTGCGTGACGCATTATCTGTGATATTTAGATTATCAGTAACTCAAGGTGAGTTCATAGCCCCACGTTTTACATGGTTTTGATTTATAAATTTTAGGGTGGAAAACATGTATTTGTTTTATAACTGGACCCAAGTGGATAATATTTATACTATGATTACGTGTTGCCTAAGTAGCGATAACCCAAGTTAAGCCCATTATCATGAACTGTCAATTACTGGATTGTGAGCGCGAATGTTATGAATAGATCTATTGGGATTGACATCCCCGTTCGGGTGATTAGCTATCACTAGACAAACGAACGTATACCATGTCGGATTAGGGATGTTGCGGGTTAGAACATCAATACGGGCAATGTGGGCAATTATATATTGCCATTTATTTATGTCGAGCTTCAGTGTCATGAGCTTAGGGCAACGTAATTACAATTATGTGATGTTTTGCATCTCCTGCATTATCATATACTTGGGGAAATCTTGTGGTCCAACCTTATACGATTTATCAAACCTATGAATTCACCAACATTATTGTTGACGTTTTAAAGCAATGTTTTTCAGGAGGTCAGTAAGCACAAGGTGCAAGCGATACATTGGTGATTTTGTATTTTGGGATGACATGCTTAAAGATATGGTTGCATTATATTTTGGGAATCATGTATTATGAACTAGTATCTTTGTAATATGAACAATGAATAAGTTAAGCTTCGGGCTTTTTGTAACAAATGTTTGCTAAATCCAATGTATCAGTTTTAAACGACTTTTAATGGTCGTTCTATATATATCTTGTGTTATTGATCTAAGATGTGACACGCCCCGGACCCTTATTCCGCTGCGACCCAATTTGGGGGTGTTACAGATTGGTATCAAGAGCCAAGGTTATAGAGAACCAGGTCAAAATGTTTTTGCTGGACTATAACCGTTTTCAAACATTGCTTATATACAAAAGGGGTTTTTCACGGGACATACATGCATACATACATACATACACTACTTGTGCATTAGTCGGTTAGGCTAGATGCATGCATGATTGATATTCATGATTGATATACATGTTATGATATAAATGTATATTACTATAAGAGTCTTATATTAAATACTAATATAAGTTATTTTGGATTTTCAGATACAGTTATGTCAGATTCGGAAGATTCCACGGTCACCTATACACAGATATCCAGTCCATTTGCAGATTTGTCAGACATTGGTTCACCAGGAGTCGATGGACCACCCATTATGCCAGATGATCCATATGCTTACATAAGTATGTATTATTGGGGAATGAGATTGATATGATTGTGGAAATATGTCATCAACCATCACACCACTAAATTGTTTTGGGTAATTATACAACGCGTCTAAACTCCATGCATCAAACGTGAAGATTGTTTTGGAATTGGATGAATAAATTGGGTATTAACTGGACTAGGACCCACAACACAACCTAATATTACGTCAATTTAAAGCAATCCAATCCATATGAACGAACATCTTCACGTTTGATGCATGGAGTTTAGACTCTTTTACACTAGACAAACACCATACCCCACAAAAAAAATTCATATCATTACTACAACCCCCACACCCCCCCCCCCCCCCCCCCCCCCCACCCCCACCTCCCCCCCCCCCCCCCCACCCCCCCCCCCCCCCCCCCCCCCCCCCCCCCTCCCCCACTCCCCCCCCCCAACCCCCTTTGTTTGCGGGCGTCGTTGCATTTTCTTGTGTGATTGAGATTTGGTTGCTAAAGCCTTACTTAAGGTGAGTTCTCGTAGCCCCACTTTTTATTGTTTTTCCGTTGGGGGAAAATGATACAAAAAATGTGTTTTGAAATATTTTGAATTGATCTGTGTGAAATGTGGTTTTGTTTTTAGGACAAGATATGTGCTTATGATTGCTATGTGAATATTAAGTGATGCATGATTGTTTGGATCGGATGGGTACGCCTACCTAGTGTTTATGGGATTATTGGATCGGATAGGTACGCCTACCCAATATTTGTGTGATTATGGGAGCGGATGGGTACGCCTACCCAGGTTTGTGTATGGTATTGCCCTAATTTTAGTGCTCCAGCTCGTAGGCCCTTTAGGTATGTAAGTGACATATGGTTATTGATTAGCGGTGATTGGTATGTGCTTAATTACACATACCTTTTACCTTTAAAAACGAGCTAAAATAACCAAAAACGGACTTAAAATGCCAAATATACGCTTGTTTTGCTAATTGTATTGTGTAGGAACGGATAACTAAGAAAATGACGAAAAAAAAAAAAAACAATGCCAAAAACGACAAACACCGATCGGAATGGGAAAAGACTGTCAAGAGACCAATGCACAATGAAGCGAAAGTTCATATCAAGTCAAAAAGTCAACAGAAAAGTCAACTGGTCAAAGTCAAAGTCAACCCAAGTCAACCCCGAGGCCAAAAGTCAAAGAAATATAAGTTTAGGGACTGAAATTGTAAATCCCTAAACCTATATTTAAACAAGAAATCAAGAGAAAAGAAGAGAAGGGCCAAGCTGTCAATGTGGCAAAGTTACACTCCAAGGGCCCAAACTGCCATGTCCATAAACTTGTACATATCAAGGACGGTTCATGCAAAGAGTTATATAACTCTTGGGGACTTAACTTGCCAAGTCCCCAAAGTTATATAACAAAAAGGACCATGGATGCAACAAGTTATATACCTTTGAGGGACTAACCTTGCCAAATGGGTAAACTTGTACCCTGTCACCCCCAACCTCTATAACATTTTTTCCCGCCAAAACAAAGTACAAAACTCACGGGTTTATAAACCCATTTTTACCCTGTAGATTACCACCACCACCATGGGTAATCACTTTCCCCCCCTCCACTACCTTTCCCAGCTACAAATGTGCCAAGTTGGCAATCCCACACCTCCCAAGGCTTATTTCGACGACCAAGATGACCCAAGAAAGATTGAAGGCCAGGATTTGTTTGTTTTTCCCCTCACACAACAAACACATCCCTTTTGTGTGTCTACAAACAAGCACAACAGCAAGAGAGAAGAAAGCAAGACTCTAGTCGAATTTTTCCTATATATAGCTTTGTAAAGCCATTGTGGCCAATAGTTAGTTTTTGAAGTAGTTTTTTTTATGTAGTTTTTTAAAATAGTTTAATTGTCTTTAAGCTACTTTCTTTTATGTACTTGTAATTCTCGGTTTTAATAAAAATTTAAGCTGTCTTTACTTCATAAGCTCTCAATAAGCTCATTTGAGCTTATTCTTGTTCATAAGCTCGAATTCAGTCAAAATTTGTCAAAAGCCAGTCATTAATTTATTTTGTTCAATTTATATGAAAGCATGATAACTTGGGCTCATTTGATGCACTTTGGAAGCTAAAAGGAGTAATAAGCTAAATTAGCTTATTGAGCTTTATAGCTCAGGTTTAGAGGCAAGGTGCCATTAGGTCTTGATTTTTAAGCCACTCACTCAGATAGAGTGGCTTGGTTCTGAGACTACAAAAATCTCAGGTTTCTTATTCATTAAAATGATCTCAGCTTATGCATTTAGCTTATTACTTTAATTTTCTATGTGCTTTATTCTTTTCAAATTAGTTTAGTTAATTCAGATATGCAAAAGTTTAAGCTAGTGTTAGTTAACATTCATTTAGTTTCATTTCTACTTTAATTCTGTCAAAGTAGTATAAGTTGCTAGCTGAGAAACTAGCTTATTTTTCTTAATAAGCTAGGACTTTTAGTGTTTAAATAGTTCAAATAGGTTAGTATAAAATGGAGTAGATATAAGGTTTTGTCAGTTTAAGCTTTAAAAATAGATTTTAGATAAAAAATTAATTGGACAGTTAGACTTAAAGGGTGTTTGGCATAAGCCTTAAAATGGGTTAAAATGGTTGTGGTATGGGTTATGGTCACTGGTCTAGTTTTAGCTTAAGTTATTAAGCTCATTTGAGCTGTTGTTAAAAGTTTTTCAGTTTGAAAATTGTTTTTTTTTCAAAGCTTTTACAAATAACTTTTGAAACTGTGAGATTTTTTAGCATACACAAAGTTGCTTTTTTGGTAAGCACTTGTGAGTGTGAGTTTAAGTGTCAAAAAGGTCTGGTTTTGTGGGACTTGTGGTGTTAAAAAGGGCTGTAATAAGTCCTTTGTCTTTGACTTGCTAAGTCAAAAACACCCACATCTTGTTTTTAGTCACAGTTTTTAAAATAAATGGACCTTTTTCACCATCAAATATCAGCAGGTAAAATTGTTTTTAAAACTCCAAATTGTGTGCACAAGTAGTTTAGCTAGAGTCTTACTGTTTTCGCTTTCTTTTCAAATTTGAGCTTATTTGGACAGCTTTTAATAAGCTGGTCAAATACGCTTACTCAAGTTAGGCTTAAATCTCCTGGTGCGAAAGGGAATTTAAATCCCCTTTTCTTTGTCTTATTGTGTTATTAAGCTCAATCTCTTGGCTTATTTTAAGAGCTTATAAGCTCTTATTTAAGCTCCTTGATTTTCAGACCTTGAAGAGCTTATTTGATGGCTTATTTTTAAGCCCAAACATGCCTTTTGAACTGTTTTGCTAGCCTAGGTGTAGGGATTGCTCTTATTTTTTCTTTTCTGCTTATTGAGCCTATTTAATAAGCTAAATTGATTCCTAGTAGTTATTAGGTTAAAGTTGATAGCTTTGTTTGCTTATTTCCCTTTTGTTAGCTTATTTGAATGCCCAAGCTTAGCTTTTTAAGCCCTTGTTGCCTTTTAAAGCATTCTGTCAGCATAAGTTGTTCTAACAGCTCATGTGTTTTAGGCTTGTCTAGGTTTTTTTAGCTTACCTATGTTTTAGATTTAGTTCTTTTGCTTTTTGAGTTTGTCCTCAGCTATTTCGACCTAAGTCCAAAAGGGACTTAGCTCTTTTTGCTTTTTAAGCTCTTTATAAGCTAAAAGTGTCAAGTTTAAGCTTATTTTGTAAGCTTATTTATTGCTTTTCCATAAAAAGTTGTAGAAGACAAGTTGTTAAGCCCCACGTGCTACCAACTTTGGCTTCTTTGAGTTTTCAAAAAAAAAATGGGGGAAGGACACTTGGCATCCGGGTGAGGCCAGACCGCGAATCCCGGGACCAAGCGATACGATCCCCTTTTACACACACACTCTACCACTGCGCCCTTGGGTCTTTTTCGTTAAAGACTCAAGGGATTTAATTTATAAGGGTGTTTTGGCTTTAAAAGCTTATAAGCTGAAATAGCTTATTCGGGGCTTATTTTTTAAGCAAATTTTGTGTTTCTCATTTTTCGTAGGATCTTCATAGTATAAAGTAATTTTAGAAAAAATTTCAGAATTTTTCGAAATAGTTTAATATTTTTTATAATTTAATTTAGTTAAAAGTTTATTTAATTCATAAAAAATACAAAAATTATCAAAAAAATATTTTGCTTTTTTAGAAAATTTTCTTTTATCATCTAGTTTGTAGGAAAAATATAAAATTTTTCGTAGGGTCATTTTTACAACTTTTTACTTTTTAAAGAACGGTCCGGGTGCGGGATTTTGTCTTGACTCGTTTTTGGGTCAAACGAACTCCGTTTTCGGTCTAGTCTTTTTCATTCTTCGTTATTTGTCCCGTAGAGTAGTTTAGAAGTGAAAAATTTTTCGTAGGGTTATTTTTAAAGATTTTAGGTTTTTCCCCCTTTTGTTCGGGATTCGGGCCCTCGTTTTCTAGTTTAATTTCATAATTTCTAGGTTTTTCTTAAACGTTTTAGTTCGTTATTATCTAATTTGACTTTTTCAACTTCCCAAACTAATTCCTTCCTTCAAACTCAAATCTTCGATTGTATCGATTTTCCATTCCAGCCTCGTTGGGGATAAACGACCCGGGAACACTCTATACTACTTCTCGGTATCATTGATCTTGTTGATTTTTAGACTTATATATATATTTTATTATATATTATATATATTTATGGTGTGAATATCACCAATCAAGCTTTCCGTTAGGTCTACTCTTAGCATAAGGAAGAAGACGAGACGACCATGCAACATAGTTGTCTTTGTTAAGCATAGGAGGACGGGTTTTAGAACAAGAAGCATAAATGTCTTGTTGAGTCGACATTGCAAAAGTGATGTAAAATTATAACCAAGGATCGTTTTAGTGATTAGTGATTATGAGAATGGAGTTCAAATTCATAGGATTTTACAATTCTATGATTAAACCGAGAAATAAATGATTCTTTCGTGAGATTTTACTAAATCAAGAAGAAACGGTGAAGATTAGATTTGTTGTTGAAGGAGTGTTGTTTATATGAAGCCTAAAATCAGTCTCTTCCCACCTTATTCGCAGATCGACCTTACCAGTCTTTTTTTAAGAAATTAGGGTTTCAGACACAAGAATTTTCTTAAACCAGTGGCATGTTTCGCTTAAAATATGCACTTGTAATATTTCGTTTGAAATATGCAGTGTAATATTTTGCTTGAAATATGTAATGTAATGTTTCACTTGAAACAAATTGGATAGAGTAACTATTCCTAAAGGTGTAATATTTCACTTGGAATGTGACAACCTATATTACATAAATCTCTCAGAATATATTTCGCTTGGAACATAAATTGCTCAAAACATATTTCGCTTGGAACATAAATCGCTCAGATCATATTTCGCTTGGAACATAAATCGCTTAGAACATATTTCGCTTGGAATAGGAAAATTTTGGCAGCACTTTGTTTCAGAAATATGTAATATTTCACTTGGAATATGTAACTTGTATAAACATAAATCGCTCAGAACATGTTTCGCTCAAACATATTTCGCTCAGACATATTTCGCTTCCTTCAA
>BQNB010017386.1:0-33000 GCA_026074375.1 Tanacetum coccineum | reverse complement strand
ATGGAGAGGGTGTTGGTTGAATCATTTTACACACACAACTAAGTGTGTTTTTCTCTAGTTCTCTCCTAACCATCTCTCTCTCTAGTTAATGTTTGTGTGAAAATATTGGGAACCTACACCAAAGGAGTTACGATTACTACTGTATTGTGCAAGGTGATGGGGCTACCGGAAATAATAGTGATGGGTTTATGGTAGTTAAAAGGAAGGAAAATAAAGGTAAGAAGGCTGATACGCAGTCGCGGTCTAGACATATTGATGGTATTCGGCTTAATAAGCCAAAACCTAACTTTTATTGGCAGAAAAAGGGTACTACTAAGAGAGGAGCTGAGATGGATACTACGAATCAAGTGGGTGCTACTGCTCTTAATAAGGTATATCCTTCTACCTCAAACTCTTTTGATGCTTTAAATACTATGGACATAAGGGATGATTCTAGATCATCTAGCTCTAGGGGTAATCAAGAGGAAAAGTAAGAGGCGGGGCTTAAAACGTCTCAGGGGAACGAATATTGCGAGTCTGGTGATGAAGTGGATGAATTTTTTATTTCCTGAAGGTGACAAATTTGGTGATACATTTGATATATGGCTGAAAGGTAGAGTTAGGAAATAAGTTTGTTCTTGTTTGTTTTCATAGGATTGGATTGTCTTTCTTATGTGTGTGTCTTGAGATTGGTATGTCAATCTAAAGTTTTCTTGCCTATGTAACAGGCTGGGGTGTAGGATCTCACCTACACCTTTTGTACTTAAGTGTTTTTTGGTGTAATACAATTTACCAGGGAAACCCTTTACCCAAAAAAAAGAAATTGTAAAAACAAAGGAAGTTTTGCAGGTAACAAACTCCCTAAAGGTGTTTCGGTTAGTAAAGGTTTCCAAGTTGGGAAAGATTTTGCATTTAAACCTAAGGCTTCTAATGTTGGTTCTAATGGTGATAATGGTACTCGTGTTGAGACTAACACTAGAGCTAGTCCATCTAATAACATGAATGAAGGTGTTTCATTAAATACTATGGGTACTAATGCTAAGCAGCAAGATACGGGTAAGAAGACGACTAATATAGCTTCTCCTAACCCGTTTGCTGCCTTGGGAGTGGTTGCGGATGAGGAATAAGTGGTTGAAAACATTTGGAATGAATCTAAAAATTTGAATCTACATACTACAGGGGCAAGCACTCATGCTCAAACGGTTTCCGATGTTTAGTGTCGCTTCATGGAATATAAAGGGTTTGAACCGAACCCCTAAGCAAAAAGAAGTTTGTCAAGTGGTGAATAAGAACAATTTGAGTGTTTGTACTATTCTTGAGTCTCATGTTGATGTGGCTGCTGTTTATGATACTTGTGAAAATGTGTGTAGTAGGTGGAAATAGACTTCTAATGGGACTCTTTGTTCTACAGGCTCGTGGATTATTCTTGGATGGAATGATGACCTTGTTGATGTCATGATTATGGCTCAAACTAATCAGGTCATGCATGTGCAGGTGAACACGCATGTTGACCATAAAACTTTTTTTGTTCATTTGTATATGCTGATAACTATTATATTGATCGTCGTGTGCTTTGGAGTAACCTGATTGGGCACGCAAGATTGATGAGGAATAGACCGTGGGTTCTTTTGGGTGATTTTAATGCTGCTCTTAATCTTGAAGATCATTCGGCTGGTGGCTATGAGCCGAATGCGACTATGTATGAATTTAAAGAATGTGTCCAAGCTATAGAGGTCGCTGAAGTCAATAGTACCAGTCTTCATTTTACATGGAATCAGAAACCGAAGGGTTCTAATGGCATTCTTAAGAAGATTGATAGGATTATTGGTAATCTTCAATTTATTGATGATTTCCCTGGGTCTTTTGCAATTTTCCAGCCATACCGTATCTCGGATCATTCTCCTTGTGTTCTTCGTATCCCAACGGTAACTAAACCTAAACCGAAACCTTTTAAGTTTTCTAGTTTTCTTATGTATAAGGAGGGTTTTTGTGAATTTGTGGAAACGGGATAGAGTGTCAATTTAGAGGGATGTGCCATGTTTCGTGTTGTGAAGAGGTTAAAGGGACTGGAATCTCCTTTCCATAAATTACTTCATAATCATGGCAATCTGCATGAGCGGGTTAATAAGATTTAGATTGAGCTTGATGAAACTCAAAAAGCAATTGATAGGGACCCTTCTTCTTCTATACTTCATAAAGAACATGCACACTATTTACTTGCTTTTAAAGCAGCATAGTTAGATGAGGAACGTTTCTTGAAACAAAAGTCTAACATTTTAATGGCTTAAGGCTGGTAACTCTACTACTGCTTATTTCCATAAGTTAGTGAAGAGTAAATGCGCCAGAAAAAAGATTGAAATGGTTAGTGATGCTTCAAATAATCTTTATGATGGTAATCAGGTTCCCGGTGCTTTTGTTAATCACTATAATCAGTTCCTTGGAGCCGAAGGTGTTACGATTCCTTTGGATGACCATGATCTGTTTACACTTGTTCTTGATGATGCCAAGGCTGATTTTATGGTTCGTGAGGTCTCTAATGATGAGGTCAAGAGTCCCATCTTATCTATAGGGGTGATAGGGCTCCTGGACTTGACGGTTTCACTGCTGCTTTCTTTAAGAAAGCATGGGATGTGGTGGGTGGCGATATCACTTGCGCTGTTCGGGATTTTTTCTCTAATGGTAAGCTTCTTAAAGAGCTTAATCATACTATTATTTCCCTTATTTCCAAGGTTACTACCCCTGCTCATATCAATGATTACCGACCTATTTCTTGCTGTAATATCTTATATAAGTGTATTAGCAAGATAATTTCTTATAGGGTTAAAGAGGGTTTGGGTGATATTATTTGCATCAACCAATCTGCCTTTGTTCCTAGTCGTAGGATTTCTGATAATATCTTGCTTACACAAGAGCTTATGAGAAATTATCATAGGAGATGTGGTCCTCCAAGATGTGCATTCACAGTTGATATTCAAAAGGCATATGATACTGTGGATTAGAGTTTTCTTGAGACTATTCTTGTGGGTTTTGGCTTTCACCCTAAGATGGTCCAATGGATTATGGTTTGTGTTACTGGGGGCTCTTACTCTATATGTGCTAATGGTAACTTGCATGGTTGGTTTAAAGGTAAACAAGGCTTTCGGCAGGGTGATAGGGTAAGTAAGTTGATGGTCATAACCGTGGGATCTTCTCCACTACGTACCACATCACCAGGAGGCTCGCCTGAATTCCCACTCTTTCTTTGCCGTCAACTCGACGTCGCTATCTCCATATCTATTTACTTTAGTTATGGAAATTCTTACCTTAATATTGCAGCGTAGGATGCGTGATTCGGATGATTTCCAGTGTCATCATCTATGTCAACAACAAAGGATTATTAACTTGTGTTTTGTTGATGACCTTTTCTTATTTTCTCATGGTAATCCTAGTTTAGTTACTATTATTATGGATGCGTTGGAGGAATTTAAACAGGTTTCAGGTCTTGTTCCTAGCATTTCTAAGAGCATGACATTCTTTTGTAATGTCCTCAATGCTATTAAAGCATCTATTTTAAATTCTATGCCTTTTATTGAAGGGGTTCTGCCTGTCAGGTATTTGGGTGTGCCTCTTGTTTCTTCTAGACTCTTATATCATGATTGCAAAATCCTTATTGAAAAGCTTGAAAGTAGAGTTCATCATTAAGGAATAAGTTTTTATCCCTTGTTGGTCGTCTCCAGTTAATTTGGTCGGTTTTGTCATCCATGCATATATATTGGGCTTCTGTCTTTATTCTTCCTAACCGTATTGTGCATGAGTTGGAACAACTTATGCGTGGTTTTCTGTGGTGTCAAGGGGAAATGAAGAAAGGGAAAGCCAAAGTCGCTTGGGATTTTGACTGCATGCCTAAGCATGAGGGTGGCCTAGGTATCCGTAGAATTGATGATTTTAATGTTGCTCTTATGGCTACCCATATTTGGAGTATTTTGACCTATAGAAAGTATTTATGGGTTAAATGGGTTCATACGTATAAGCTTAAAGGTCGTAGTTTCTGGGATGTATCTTATAGAGGTGATGTTAGTTGGGGATGGCGCAAGCTTATCCAAATCAGATCCACAATCCGACCCTTTTTGGCATAAGATTAACAATTGCAAATCTACATCTGCTTGGTTTGATCGATGGGCTGATTTGTGTCCTCTTAAGGATATGTTTTCTAATAGGGATATTGCTAGATCGGGTTTTTATCTTGATGACTCGGTCAATAACCTTATTTCTGATGGTGTTTGGCGATGGCCTCTTGACTAGCTATCTAGGTTCCTGATTATGGCCTAATTATAGGTTCCTTTATTACTTGATGATATTGATGATGTCATTTTATGGCGTGATAGGGATGGTGATTTGCGACCTTTCTCGGTGGCCTGTGCTTGGGATACAATTCGGGCTAGGGCTGATATTGTTAACTGGTATAATGTAGTATGGCTTCCTGATTGTATCCCTCGTCATGCTATACATATGTGGTTGGTTTTTCAGCAGAAGCTAAAGACACAAGATAGGCTGCAGTAATGGGATGTCGGTCCGAGTATCGACTTAAACCTGCTTAGATGCCCCTTGTGTGATTCGGTTCCTAATTCTCATGGTCACTTGTTCTTTGAGTGTGCTTTCTCTTCGTAGGTGTGGTCTAAGGTTCGTGTTCTTTGCGGCATAGATTCTATTCCACCTTGGCTTATTGATGTTACTAGTTTCATTAATCCTATATCCAAGGGAAAAACAGAGGTTAATATTCTTTCTAGACTTGTGCTTGCTGCTACATCATAATACATTTGGCTGGAAAGGAATGGAAGATTATTCAAGAAGATGACTTCATCTCCGAATCAGATTGTTGATGTTATTATATCTATGGTGCGGTTGAAGTTGGTTACTTTCAAGTTCAAGAAGATGTCAACCCGGTCTCGTCTACTGCTTGACTAATGGAAGATTCCAAGCTATTTATTGCTCATGATGGGAGTTCAAGGTGAGGGTTGTACTTTTTTTCCTTATCCAAGGTTTTTCCCACTGGGCTTTCTTTGGTAAGGTTTTTTAAGGAGGCAGACTCGCCTGGATCGTATCTACTCCTGTTGTGTTGTTGATGGTTTACGGGATGCTCGCTTGATTTTATGTTCTCATCTTGGTTCTTGTCTAGCTTAGTTGTTGTTATTTACTAGGCTTTGTTTGTGTTTATGGATGTCATAAACACTTGTTTATCAAGCTGTCTGTAGCTTAAGGTTAATGTGGTATTTCAGCCACATTCCATTTGTACTCAATAGTTTTTTGGTTAATATATTTACCAGGGGTAACCCTTTACCCAAAAAAATACCTCAATGTCAGATTTAGATATCTTAGGATCTAGGACGATTCCTTCTTTTACCATTTTTTAGGTAAAGGGTTTCCTCGGTAAATTGTATTACACCAAAAAACATTTAAGTACAAAAGGTGTAGGTGAAGTCCTACAACCCATCCCATTACATGGGAAAAACAAACTTAAGATTGACACGCCAATCTCAAGAATACCACGCAACAAAATGCGCTAGCAACCAAACCACAACATAAGAAAGACAAACGTATCTTATGCTAAAAAATAAGACAAACTTATTTTTTAACTCGACCTTTTAGCTAGATATCAAATTTGTCACCAAACTTGTCCCCTTCAAGAAAGATAAATTCATCCACTTCCTCATCGGATTCAACATGATCATTCAATTGAGACACTTTAGGCCTTGCCTCTGGATCTTCCACTTGATTAGCCCTAGAGCTAGATGTTCCACATTCATCTTCTACATTCAAAGTATTTAAAGCATCAAAAGAGTTAGAGGTAAAAGGACCTTTTACCTTATTTTTAGTCATAGAATCCATATCAGCCCCTCTCCTAATAGTACCCTTTTTCTGCCAATAAAAATTAGGTTTTGGCTTGTCCAGCCGAATACCCTCAATTTGTCATGACCTAGGCTGCATTTCAGCCTTCTTACCTTTATTTTTCTTCCTTTTAACATCCGTAAACCCATCACTCTTTGTATTTGTAGGAATAGAAGTTACCGGTTCTCTAACAATCTTAGGGCAACTATCAGAAGAGTGACCAAATTTTTTACAATCAGCACACCTTGTAGGTTGCCATTCATATTCCACACTAATGACTTCCCTCGTATAATCTGTTTCATCCTCATTTGGAACAGCCATAGTTACCTCTTTCTTAAAATCTAAATTCGAGCTAACCTTAATAAGAGCACGAGCAAAATTAATACGTCCTAATGCTTCACAACACATAGAGCTCATATATGTGTCTAACATCAATGGTTTACCAATTTGAGTAGTAATAAGACTAAGGCCATCCTCTGAGTATGCAATAAGAGGAACTTCATGTAACTTAACCCAAATAGGGACTTTAGTCACCACATCCTTCTTCAAGGGCAAACTCGAGGTCCATTTATTCAGGATTAATGGAGTATTGCGAATCAACCAAGGAGCCCGATCCAGAACATGTTCCATTCCCGTTCTATTCACAAACTTAAATAGAAAAATGCCATCATCATTCTTCATTACTTTTTCAAACCCAAATTTTCCCCACGTGTTGGTTACATAATTTTGAACAAGTTGGAATGCAATAATTTTACCAATGAAATAACCCACAAGCGAGTTCAAAAACTTACTTTTAACCTTGTTAATAGCAGCTCATGGAAGTACAATGAAATGGCATTTTTCCCAGTTTAACAATAAATTTGTTTCTTCACACCTTGCTAACATCTTTGATAAATTAGTAAGGCAAGAGTCGAACGAATTTCCCAAAACAGAAAAATCATCCATGAAGACCTCCATAAAGTCTTTGCACATATCATGAAAGATTGATGTCATACATCTTTGAAATATGGTCGGAGCATTGCATAGCCTGAAGGGCATTCTCCTATATGCAAATGTTCCGTAAGGGCATGTGAAAGTAGTTTTCTCCTGATCTTCTGGTACTAGAGGGATTTGGAAGTATCTAGAGAATCCGTCCAGGAAGCAGTAATACTCATTTCCAGACAGTCTTTCTAACATTTGATCGATGAATGGTTATGAGAAATGATCCTTCCTAGTCGCGCCATTGAGTTTTCTATAATCAATGCGCACCCTCCATCTGGTGACTGTTCTGGTTGGGACTAGCTCGTTATTTTCGTTTATTATTATGGTTATCCTCCCTTTTTAGGAACTACATGAATGGGGTTAACCCAAGGACCATCTGAAATGGCGTAAATTAATTCGTTATCGAGTAGCTTGACTATCTTAGCTTTTACCACATCTTGAACTTTAGGGTTGAGTCTTCGTTGGGGTTGCACCACTGGTTTAAAATTGTCTTTCATTAGAATTTTATGAGTGCAAAATGAAGGGCTGATGCCTTTGATATCAGTAACTTTCCAAGCCAATGTAGCCTTGTGTTGCGTCAAAACCTTCAAGAGTGACTCTTTTTCTTGAGAGTTTAATAAAGAGGAGATGATAACTGGGAATTCTTGATTATTGTTCAAGAAGGCAAATTCCTGGTGGGAAGGAAGGTCCTTAAGTTTGGGATGCTGTTTTTTAGTTTCAAACGTATTGGTGGCGAATAAAGTTAGTCTGATTGGCTCCTAATTGTCATGGTCAAAGGGAGGTACCGATTTATCTAAATCGTCTGAGTCATCATCCTTTTCTTCCCATAAATTGGTATCATTTTTTTGGTAATTTACGATTGGTTCAAATAAGAATGAATCAAGAAGGCTTGAAGGGAGAATTTCATGAACAAGGTCTGAGACGACTTTATCTACCATATCAACAGAAAGACACTCATCATCTTCTGGTGTGGAAAATTTCATTAATTTTTCAATGTCAAACATTATTGTCTCATTTCCTACTTCAAAAGATATTTTTTTATTGAATACATCAATCATTGCATGTGTTGTGGCTAAGAATGGTCTTCCAAGAATTATTAGAATCGTGCGATCTTCTTTTATATCCAGCACTACAAAATCAACAGGGAAAATAAACTTGTCAATCTTTACTATGACATTCTTAGCAATCCCCTTGGGATATTGGGTGGATTTATTTGCTAATTTGAAGCACATGCGGGTACGTTTTAATTCACCAAGATCCAACCTTGCATACATAGAGTATGGCATAAGACTAATGATGGCCCCAAGGTCAGCAAGAGCTTTGTCAATGCACATTTTCCCTATCACACATGGGATAGTGAAACTTCTAGGATATTTTTCTTTAAATGGAATTTTATTTAGGAGTACTGCAGAACATCTTTCGTTTAAAGTTATTTTAGATGTTTCTTTTGTCCTTCCTTTTCTGGGAAAGAGAACTTTCATAAATTTATCATATTTGGGCATTTGCTCTAAATCCTTAAAAACGGGATGTTTATACTGAGTTATTAAAGGTTTTCAAAGAACTTTCTGAATTGTTCTTTTTCTTTTTCCTTTTTTAGTCATCCAAGGAACAGAATAGAGTGATCGTAAGATTCCATAGATTTCCTAGGATTATCAGGACCCTTTTCACCATTCTTGAAGGTATTTTATTTTGTTGTGGGCTTCTCTTGCGAAGTTGTTATATTTTCAAGAGGATTGTTAGGGGGTTTGTAATTCAGTCCGCTTTTGGTTGTTATTGCATTAGCCAACACCTTTAGATTGGTTTCAGTAGAGCTTAGGAGACTTCCTGTCTCTCTATCTTGTATTATTTTTGTGATTCTTCCTAAATGAATTTCTATTATGTTAATAGAAGATGCTTGTGTTTTAAAGGTTTGGTTGTAGGTTTTCTTGATTCCCCAGACTATGTTCTCATTTTCCTTCTGCCTTATTCGAGATTCCTTGATGAAATTGCTTAGAGTTTCCTCTAAATTTGAAATTCATCATTCCATTGAAGTTTCATACTTATGTTGTGCCATTCTAACTTCTTCGGTTATTATGTTCATGTTATTTTCAAAGTTATCAATTTGATTTAGAATTGTTTGAAGCTCCTTATCATTAGTCTTTATATTTCCTTCATTGTACCATGAGAGAGAATGCGTGGATAATTCCTTGATAGCTTCCATTCCCTTTGTTGGTGTCATTCGGGAATTGGTCCCTTGAAGTCGACCTTAAATCTCGTTTCAGCGTCCAGTCCTTGATAAAAGATTCGCAACTGCTCATGCTCGTTTAGCTTGTTTTCGGGGAAGCTAAAGAGGGATTTTGTGAATCTTTCCCATGAACAGTGAAAAGGCTCATTAAATTTTTGTTTAAAGTTCATAATTGATTCAATTTGTTTAATGATTTTAAGAGGATGACGATATTCATCCAAGAAGGCTTGTTTGAATAATTTTGAGGTTGTGATTGACCCAGCGGATAATCGTTTCATATATTGTTTAGCTTTTCCCTTTAGGGTAAATGGAAAAGCCATCAACATAACCTGGTCTCTAGCAACTCCTAAGGAATGGAAAAGATTGATAATTCTAGTGATGTTAGAGATGTGTTCATGAGGATCTTCGTCCTCTTTTCTGTAGAACATGTTTTCTTTTAGTTCTTCGATGCATTATCCCTAGAATTTGAATTTTATGTTTTCTTTGAATAATGGTTTAACTATTCCAGGTCCACTGTCGTTCCTAATTTTTGTCAGATATTCGTTGACAATAGACCCAGAATCATTGGTTTCACTCATATCAAACTATAACTAATTTTAGCTCCCCGGCAGCGACACCAAAAACTTGATGTGTAAAATTGTTTTAAATAATTAATTGCCAAGTTTTAGATTTATAAAACTCGTCTACCGATACACGTACTAACGGGTAGAAAACCCGGTCGTATATAGTGTAGTAGTATGGTAATACGAGATCGTCCCAAGAGCTAAGGTTAACTAGTTTTAATTTGATTATGTCGCGTTTGGAAATGGTTTTTAAGTTGATTTTATTAACTACAGAAAAGTAAATGCAATAAAGTAAAGTGATAAAAGTATTCAGGGAGAAAGCATGCTAGCCTAACCATTTCGTTACTAATGCTATGATTACATTTTCCAGTGCAATGTTCAATTATAAGTTCCATTAGTGGTTCTAATATCAACAGACCCGAATTGGCATTTGAGGTATGTCTTATACTTACTCTGCGATCCCACATTCCCCTACGATCACACGAGCAGGGCATCCAAGTTTGTAGTGGTTAATTCTCAACTACCCTTAAGACCAATCTATAATCTAAACCAATTATTAACCCTCTCTGAAAGAGTTTATGAGCTTTTAAGTATTTAATATGGCAAAGGCGGTAATTTGGTCAATTCCTACACTAAGGATAGGTGTAAAGCTACCCTAGTACCCTGCTAATCCCAGGTTTAACATGGTAAGTCTAATATTAGGATTAACAAGATCTAAGATACCCTCTATACTACCAAAACAAAGGGATCAATGAAAGGCTATAAGGATATCTAACAGAACCATAATTGAACAGGAAACATTAATCATAACAATACTAAATACACGGTTAGGCCAACACTTAGAGTGCTTAGCCGCTCAGGGTAACAGAAATGCAAGAAATAATAAAAGTAATCATGGACTGAATCATCATTGTTCTTACAGTGAATGTTATGAACGATTAAATACAAGTATTAAGTAAAGTGACTTCTCTCTTGGACCTTCTGACGAAATGCTTCGAACCTTGGGGGCTTGGATCACCCCTTTTGGCTGTGTAATGAGTTGTGGAAGTGAGTGATGTTGAATAAGCTGGATGAAGGCTCTATTTATATAAATCGAAACTATTACGGCATAACCTTTATGAGACGTTACGCTGTAACCTTGCTACGTAGGCTTCCAATCTTTTAGGCTAAAATGATGTTACGGTGTAACCTTGTCACCTATATTACGCCGTAATGCTGACTCGGATAAATCATCTTCTATGAATTTTGAATGTTACGGTGTAAAGTATGAGATGCTTTATGCCGTAAAGTAGGCATGATGACTCATTTCTTCATTAGAATATGTTATGGCGTAATCCCTCGGGGGTGTTACACCGTAAACTGCCTTGAACTCTTCACTTTAGTGCATTTATGTCCAAATCCCACGTCTTTCGCTAAAATGCTCACTCAGTCCCTGAAAACTAGATATAAATAATTAAGTAACGTTTTCAGATATTTATAACATATTTATAAGCATTTTCATAGGGAATTTGATATTAAAATGTATTAACTATTTGATGTTATCAAATATCCCCCCACTTGACTTCTACTTGCCCTCAAGTAGAACTGTTTAAAATAATTTATAAAAATATTTCCCCAATTTAACTCAGAGAAATGAATTTATAAGTTACTTATGCTAGAAAATACCAGAGCCAACCACCTCACGAAAAAGGGGATAAAAACACTCAACTCTCATTACTAATCTAAGTGTTCCATTTCTGGGTGATCACTCAATTGCACAGTCATAGCATGTATTCTATCATAAGCTTGGAAAGTACATTGTATCCGGCCATAGTGGTTTATAGGTATATAAATGATTTAATTTTGTGTATTGGGTATAAAAGTGGGTATTTATTTGAGTATAGATATGTATTGGTGCTTCCGTGTATGCTTAACTGTATTTTATTGTGAAACGTAAACGTTTTACATAACCGATAAAATATCAAAAGTTATAAATTATCCTTGCAATAATTATATAACACTTGCTTGACGTAAACTTTTACTTGTTTGATGTCCGTTTATGTTGAATGTTGATTTTTAGTTTACGTGATTTAACTAAATGACATGAAATTAAAAGCAAACGCGTAAAACCCTAAAGATAAATAATGAAGAGTATTGAGTCGTAAAATGACCTGAAATAACGGATTGTTATACTTTTTTGCATGCATGTTTATAAAGACTTAATATAACAAAAACAATACATATGGTGCAAGATCCGGCATAGTGCCTTCTTGCACCAACAAATACCTTTTTCCCCTTAAAATATATGATGGTAAGAGTACAGTTTTATGGTTCTTGATGATGGTAAGCAATATTCTTGGTAGGAAAATGATGGATGAAAATGGTAATATTATAGAGAAGGATGGGATATATGTAGAGAGAGACATTGTTGTGTGTGTTGTGTCGTAGCTATATTTTTGTGGTGGTTTGAGGGGTGTTTGTGTGGCTTCTGATCCAAAGGGAGGAGGAAGAGAGGCTTTATGAGTGAAAATGGAAATGAAATGATGGTTGAGTGTATGGGGAAAAGGGTGTAGTGTTGGGGTGGTTATGGGGAGGAGAGAGATAATTATTGTGTTTGTATGAGGGGATGTTTCTTGGGACGGTTTCTGGAGGGAATGAGACGGGGGAAATTTCAGTTTTTGTTTGCATATTGTACACTAAATACCTTTAGTCTAGACCGAAAACAATTAAGCGTGTTGGTGCATTATCGGGTTACACTTAAAAAGACGTATACACTTACAATGGACTAAGTTTTTAAGTACGAGTGACACTAACAAGTTTAAAACAACGTAAGCATATCATTTACATTTAGTTGATGCTAAATAAAATTGTAGGTCGAAAGTACTTTCGTAACGTGAGGGTGCCTAAGGAAGGTAACAACCAGCAATTTTCAGAACTTTAAGTGACTATTTTACCCTTTGACATTTTGGGTCCAACTTGACTTTTTAACTTTTGACCTTTTATTGTCGCATAAAAATGATTACCGTTTAACCGGTAATTTTGCGGAACATATGTAAATAATAAATTATATTTATTATTACATATCTCTCATTTACAAATTTATTTTTCAAACTTAATTGACTTGAAAACGAGAAGATATCTCGCAAATTGTGAAAAACAGCACACAACGCGTACCGACACGAAAATAATTAAATTATATTTAATTATCACAATTTATTTAATAAAAAAATATTTAATAAATTATTTAACATTTTATTTTGTTAAAAACGCGAATATTCAAGTTAAAGCTTCATTTTACGGACAACGCTTACCCGTGATGCCCGACGACTACCAAATAAATAACAAACATTTTAAATAAATTTTATAAAACATTTATGAAATACTAGTCATGTAAATACTCACTTTTCGTGGAAAAATTATTTGAAACGCAATGGCGCAACTTTCGTGTCTAGAATCAACTGTTAACTAGCCTAAACGAGTCCCGAACCATTATTTTACAAAAGTTATACTTTTGGTCCCTGTGGTAATATTTACAGCATCATCCCTAATCTATTATACACTTGACACTTTTATTTTAAACTTTCTAGTATAAATACTTAAGCAACTAGGGTTTCATTCAAAATAACCTTAGCCACCACACACACTTCCTCCTTCCTCTCCTCCATGTTTTCCGGCATCGCCTCTGGCCAACCTTCGGCCACCAGCCGTTGGCCACCATGGCGGACACCGTCTAAAACGCACCACCACCTCCACCACGTCATCTCCACCATGCCACAACCACAACCACCTCACCACCATCTCCACCTCACAACTGCAACCATCTTACCACCGCAACCACCGAGCACCACACCACCACCCCTCCACAACAGCCACCTCACCACCGTCGCCTAAAGCCCCCTCCCCCCTCTACAACTGCCACCATCGCGGCACAGCCACCACCATCACCACGGCACAACCGCCGTCTTCACCATCCAAGGAAAGGGTCGTGTTGAATTGGGTTTAGTGTGAGGGTACGCATAGGTGTTCGTGGTTTGATTTGTAAAATCGACTAATAAAAATATTACAAGATTTAGTAAATATAAAACTGGATCTAATGGTGGTAAATGGTTAAATAAATGTGTTATAATTATTTTCGTTTTTGTGTTTTAGAGCCATAAGGGTGTGTTTGTTTCTGGGTTTAATAGCCCATAAAGGAGTGTTTGTTTCTGGGTTTAACAGCCACATAGGGTGCGTTTGGTTCTGCAGTTAACAACCCACATAGGGTGTGTTTGGTTCAGCAGTAAGGGTGCGTTTGGTTTTGTAGTCATAAGGGGCGTTTGGTTCGCTGTTTAACAGCCCCTACGAGGGCGTTTGGTTTTGTGTTTTTCAGCCAAACAACTCACTAAGTGGTGTTGACTTTGGTTTATTTTTGACCAGCGACCCGACGAAGTATTCAAGGGTAAGTTTGATTCGTTTATGTTTTAAACATGCAAGGATGCGTTAGTTTTACTTATTTTGTTTTTTATTCGATCTCGTTTAGTTATAAATTAAAACACGCGGATAATTGCAACATTGATTGAAGGAAAAACATTGAATTTTATAAATATTAGAAACGTCGTATAAACGAATAGGTAATGCCGAAATATCTAAAAATTTCTATACTTAGTAATTTTCACTAAAATTTCTATTATCTTAGAAAACCGATAAAAGAACGAAGATATAGAGTCTTAAGATTATTAATTTGTAATTGAACAATAACCCGACAAATAAACAAAAACTATACTTTTACAAATGAGACAACTAGTCTAACTAAAACCCGTCAAGAAAACGAAATACTAAATTATAAAATATTATTTTATAATTCCTGACTAATGGACAAAATAATAACGTTTGTAAAAACTTTAAAATGTCATTTATATAATTCAAAACTTTAAAACATGTGTTTACTTTTAGGGAAAATTCCCTAAAAGGTCCGAGTGCAAGGGTGCTAGTCACCTTCTCCCCCACAAAACATTTTTAAGCCAAAAGGGTCCAGGGCGACTGTGCGTTGGGGCAACCTCACCACAACACGCCATGTGTCTGTATTTGTAATGTATAAATATTTTGGGCAACTGGTACTATTAGGGCGACATGTACTAGGGTGACTGATTTTTTGGTCATTTTACATTTGTAAAAGGACTGACAAAAAGTACATCCGTCATAGGGCGACATGTACTTAAGGGCCACCAAACTAGGGCAACTATTACTTATATATTTTTTACACTTATAAAAATAAAAATATTACTTATACCAAAAAATTATACTAATACATACAATATACCCCCCCCCCCCCTCTTCATTTCCCACCTTCTCTCCCACACAGAAACCTCTCCATTTACCTGCCCCCTATTTTCCCCTGTTTTGATTAAAATCCCTATTTTCTTCAAAATGACATTTGCATTTCCTTGTAATCACATTATCTAAAACTAATCAAACACATATCAGTCATTTGTTGGAGCAGATGTGGTGTTTACCGGTAAGTTTCAAATATATTGATTATATTTATAGTTTACAAAATCTTGTTTGTGTTTTCACTTGTTTCTTATTGTTAGTAATTTAAGTTGTATTTTCAACCCAAGTTATAATGGTTTGTTTGATGAATTGTTAATGAGCGGATATGATGTTCAAAAGAATAAGTTAGTAATTTTTTAATTGTATTTGGACACCAGTTTAAGTGTAGTCTGTTCACTCTTGTTTTTTAGTTATAAACTTAAATTATGAGTATTTTGTTTTACTATGTTCAGAATCTCTGTTATTAAACCTGATTGTTGTTTATATTATTCCAGGATTATATATGTAAAGTCATCATTAGGAGTAAATTGAATTATTTCTGGTTTATTAAGCAAAAGTTAGATGTGAAGTGTCGTATATTGTTTCGGAGTACATGTTTTGGACCTTGGTTGGATTTAATGTTGTTTGACCATGAACCACTACTAATAGATTATATGCTACGAAGACAGCATAAAGTTGATGATCAACATCATGATATGCCCTTGATTTATTATATGGAAGGTCATAAACTACATTTTGGTCATCGAGAGTTTTCTCTTATCACTGGTTTTCGTTTTGGAACTGTAAGTTTTGACTTACATAGTTCTGGTGAGCTAAAGTTTCGGAATAGGGTATTCCCCAATAAGATATGTTTTAGTATTACAAACTTAGATATTATTGGTGTTATTGAGGACGAGGAGATTTTTGGCAAGCTATCTGATGATGATGCAATACGTCTTTGCCTTTTGTTAGCTCTGGAGGTAATATTTATGGGACGTTTGTTGACATTCAATGTGGATGATACCTTGTTTAGTTTGGTTGAAAATATTGAAGCTGGAATTCATTTCCTTGGGATGAGCATTTGTGGTGTCATTTGTACGATGAAATTAAGAATTTAAAAGAAAGGCATGGTGACGAGCACTATTACGAGTTGTTTAAAGATCGCAACTATTTTCCCACATATACGTTATCTGGCTTTGTGTTTGCTTTTCAGGTAAGAAATTTATTTTAAATTGATTCAATTTAATTTATGTTGACTTACATTTGATATTATATTTAGATTTGGATTCTAGAGACATTTGAAAGATGTAAAAGTTGGTGGATTAAATGATCAGATTATCCTTTCCTTTTTGCAAAGGTTAATGCTAAACTTTCAAAATTTTATTATTAGTAGTTTATTACATATTTTTTTATTACAACTCACCAATTATCTCTATAATATCTTTAGGAATCAAGGTCAACGTCAGATCTACGACCTACTATAGCTGAGTACCAATCTTCATGGTGGATAGATAATAACTTATATTTTCAAGAATTCGTTCCCAGGGCTCCTCCTATCAAAGAACATCATGGTCTTTTTGAAACATATCTTTCAAAGTTAGAGAAAGCACGTAAACGTAGGAAAACAAGTTTCATGGTTTCATCGATTGGAGGAACAACTGATAATAGTGTAAGGAAAAAATGGCTTAACGATCTTGTGATTATGGAGTTAAATTTTCGTCTTTTTAAATTGGAAACTATTATTCAGGTTATGTTTTATTCCGAGTATATATAATATAATACTTTTGCATTTATTTGTATTTTTTTTATTTGAGTATAGATATCAATTTTCAGGTCCTTTCACATGAAAGAAGTGACAGACAAGCTAAGCTAAAGTTTACTAATGAATTCTCAAGTATGACATCTGACTTATGCGATTCACTCAATAGCATGTTTGCTGATTTGATCGAGCCGTCTGATCCCGATGAAGATATTAGTCAGGTAATGTTGTTAAATGGCAATATCAAGTTATTGTTTAGGATCACTTACCTTGACTTATTATATCTGCATTATATGATTATCTTTGAGAAGAGGAATTAAGATTGTGTTTGGAAGGTGAAGAAAAAATGCGTTGTGAACATCAAAAATAAATTGTTGAGGAGAATAAGATTAGGCTGGATGAGTAAAAAAGGTTGAGGTTGGAAGAAGAGAATATGTTGCAGTTGGAGCAATAGAAGAAAAATAAACGAAAGGAGTTTATGAATTCAAATCATTGTAAAAATTTATTGTCTAAGTTAGCACCTGCGAAGAGGATTCAGCTTTGTTCATCTTCAGAAAAGATACAGCTCAAAGTTAGTTGGGTTAAGATCAAAAAATACCGTCAACAAGTTTATGATCCATGCACCGCCGAGTTTCTAAAAACTGTTAAACCATGGGTTGAGGTATCAAACGTTTGCTACTAATATACAAATCAATATTAGATGTTACAATGTGATTTAACTAACAAACTTAATATGTATTTGTAGGATACTTCGCGAGTATTAAGTCTATGGACACAGTTTGGTTGAGTGATGATATTGAACGTGAATCATGTATGTTAGTTAATCAATCACAGCTAGCATAAAATCCAAGAACTAACTGAGTACAAGAGTTATATGCATGTAATTACAATTTTGTAACCAGTTTTAGATCAATTAGGTTGGATAGTAACTTAATTCCCATAATAGCATTGGTTTTTGTTCTTTAAATGGTTTGACCCAAAGAAATGACCTACCTAAAATCTTTCTCCACTACTAATCAAATTAAATTCGGCTGTCCTTTACATCTAGTAAGACAAGATCCTACTATTCACCTCTTGTACTTTTAAGTTTTGCATTTTTTTTGTTTGATTATTTTTCCCCTTCCTATATATTTTATCATCACCCTACCCTTTTGCATACCACATTCCAATTAGATAGATTTTATTAACTCAAACTTCCTTCCACTACAATGTCTCACCTATCTCAACTAGCATTCGATGCAAACTCGAACCAACTCACAAACATTGTGACTTTGTTGTTTCATAATGACAATCAAAGGGACTTTCAGTTGGTTAGGGATACATATGTATCTTGCCAACACTTGATGGTTCGATGCGAGGAGAGGCATGAGCAAATACTTGAGTTGCAAAATTTGGTTGGGTCCACTGTTGTTGCAGAATGTGTAAGGTTGCTTCAGAAGTTTCAGCAAGATGACTTGGAGTCATCTAGGGGCATGATGAGGCTTATCTGTGAGACACAGCTTAAGGTCCTTAAGAAGCTCTCTTTCATTGCTCTGTTGCGCAGACAGTGATTCAGTCATGTTCTATTTTGTGCTCCCTCTTCTGTCAACGTTTGCTTTTGTGTTCTAGTTGTTAGGGTGTGGTAGTTGTCTGTTTAGTTTCTTTTGTCATGGGAATCATCCTGTAGATGTCATGTTATGGTGGTGTTATCTTTTGTTAAGTATGAAGGCATGTGTGTTCCATCAGGCTATTAGTTAATGAAGTTATCCTTGTCTATGCATATTGTTATTCGTTTGTGTTAAAACTATTATTGAAAACATACATATAAAACACAATCAAGTTGTATCATATTAATTAAAAACAAACATTAAACTATATGAAACAACATCTAAGTATCTGAGATCTTAAAAATAAAAAATTAATTTTCAAAATTTAATTCACATGTTAATTTTTCTTAATTTTTCTTAATTTTTCATTAGGTCCAGCTTCCCGTTGTGCCTAGAACGTGCAATATTTTTCAAGATGGAATTGGATCCAAGCACGCTATACCATTACGTGCCTAGCGGACAATGTTCCCAAGTAGGGGGCGTTATTTGGTGATTGTGGTGAGTGGGTTTGTTACTTTTTATATAGTTGGTGCATGGGTTGCGTTGGTTGTAGTTGTTCCTATTGATGTTGCCTTGGTGTATCGAGAGAAGATGGTTCGATTTTTTTTAGAACACAAATGTTAAACTATAATTTGGTTTCAAAACATTTGTTTTAATATTTTTTTTCATTACCCTTTTTCTTACTTTAAACCTTGTACCGAATTTGTTTCAAGATTGTGTTCTACTTTAAACCTTGATTCTACTCAAATTTATTTATTAACTTACAAAATGATAAATCAAGAAACACTGAATATTAATATTTAAATAAGTATATAGTCATTGAACAAGTAATAAACGTTAATATAAGAACGATAATAGACCAAAACAATAGTATCATCAATCACACTGAATTCCCTTTTCTTGTCTAAAGTACTTTTAACGTGCTAAGGAACTCTTCTTTTTTCTACCGGCCTTTTGAGCCCCCCCCTACATTGTCAATCTTGACGAGAAGGTCCCTAACAAACGCTATATCTTTGTCTTGCAATTCTAAGAAGAATAAAACAGTCACAATCTTGTTATCCTTCAAATTTGCCTTTGCATCATCTATGATGGTCTGCCTCGTATTAATACTGGCTTGTAGTTCTCGAACAGCCAACATCAATTGCCTCCCTATTGAAAGGTCGGTTTGTATATCTCTGTGGATTGCCACATTCAACATATCCCACAAATCTCTAGAGTTAGATGCCGCACGTAGTTCGTCAACTGGTGATTGATTCATCTTTACGTGTATGTTTGTTTCAACAAGATGAGAAAGATGTAAAGTTTGGCTTGTGTATGATTTGTTTATATAGTGGTTTTTTATAAACGTTGTGATTCTTTAATTCGTTTAAATCACGTGTCTTTGTAAGATTCATTGATTCCAAACCGTTGTGATGATTCCCGTATAGTCTGGACCCTTTATAAAGCCCTAAAACTTACCCAAAGCCCATAACATTAACAAATTATCAATTACGTAGTATATAATTAGAATTGCCCCTAGGATTAAACTTACTTTACATTGTTTAAATTATATTAAAAGTACATAAAGAAAAGTCTCACAATCTCACACAAGTACATGCAAATCTATGGATACATCTAAATCTTCACTCTCTTCAAAGTTTTCTCAGAAACCTTCTATTTCTTCCATGGATAATAGCAAAAGGTACGTAAATAGTTTCATTTTTAATTAGTTTACATTGTTGTTCATGTTTTTCAGAGTTTCCTTCCCAAATGTTTGTTTATTGAACTTATGAAGTAAGTTTACATATTCAATATATACAGGATTGATGATTCCACTGAAAACTATTCACTTTTTGAAGTGAACTATGATGGTATGTTCGATGAACTACCTTTAAGGTATGCGTATAGAAAAGTTTTACCACTTAAGTTGTACAACTCAAAAAGGATGACTTACTCTAAAATTTTAGACATGCTTGTCTACAAGCTGGAATGTGAAATTCAAGCTCTGTTTTATTATATTCCTAGAAATAGCCTAGAAACAGGTTTGACTATTGTTGAATATGACAATGATGTGAAAAAAATGTAGGATACGGATGAGTTGTATGGGTTGATCAACTTGTATATTAGCCATTTTCCTCAAAACTTAGCATCTTACTATTTTAAAAACTTAACTTTTGATGAGGCTCATGGGGACATACAGTCTAAAGTAACAAGTCATGAAAAACTAAAAGGTCAAGGAAATCTTGCTTTGATGACATTTTATTAGAGTCGTTCATGGGAAAAAGAACAATTCATTTCACCACTCCTAAGAACACCACCCCTTAAGAAAAGAAGAAAAGGTATTGCTTTTTAAGGGAAGAATTTATATGCGGATTTTTTTGCATGTTGACTGTGTTGTTGATCACTTTGATGTTCTTGATAATTGGATTTATGAGGATGTGTATGGTGGTGGTTGCTTTGATGTTTGTGGTTCATTCAAAGGATTTGATTATATAGAAGAACCTGTGGGGTGTGACGATGGTTCACTTCCGGGTAAGATTAAAGATGAATTTTCAAATGAGGTAATTTTGGATGATGTTGTGTCTTCTCCAGGTACTTTGTCAATGCTATTGAAAAGTAAGGTTAAGAGTAGGGTCAAGTTTACAAGGATGAGAGGGATTATAAAGAGGTCAAAGATGGTTAGCTTAAGAATGCGGGTTAGATCAAACTATTGAAGGTGTGTTAGTCTGATTGGGTTGTATTAAGATGTCGGTGATGATCATCTTAAAGATACTAGTTGTTCATTTAACAATGATATCAAACATCATTGTTAAATATCAACCTTAGTCTTTAAGTATGATATTTAACTAGTATTTCTTGTTTTTCATTAGTATGCAAGAAAGTATTGTAATAAAGTCCAAGTATGTGCCTATGTACATGTTTTGCATGATGTGCTAAAACTCCATGGTTGCCTAACTGTTTACTCTAGTTCCAGGTACTGGAAGTAAAGGTTAGATGAAGGTTAGAATGTTCTCTGTTTTGTATCTAGCCTTATCACAGCTATTTGGTTTTGTTATCCGAGATAGTATGTTTGTTGTTTTTCATTTGTATTAAGAATTGGGGTTTGTCCAATTCTTCTTTGTTAAGTTGTAATTCTCTGATTGGTAATAGATGTCATTTGTATGTTAAGTTTGTCCATTAACTTGATGTATTAATGCCATCCTTTTTAACCACATTTCCTTAATCCTTTTACTTGTTTTGATGATTAACTTGAACTGGCAGTAGTAAATAATGCCTAACAGCATTAACTTTCATGAGCAGTAGTAAGTTATGCCTAGCAGCATTAACTTATACGAGCAGTAGTAAGTTATGCCTAGCAGTATTAACTTACACAAGCAGCAGTAAGTTTATGCCTAGCAGCATTAACTTTGAGTTACCAGTATTAACTCCAATTCCATTCCAAATAGCTTTTCCATCATCAAAGTAACATTTTAACTCACAAACACTCTCTGTCTGTTTTTTATTAGCTCTCTTTCTGTTTTTCAACTCACCACATCTCTCAATTCTTTTACTCACCAAAACACTCTATCTGTTTTTCTATTTTTCAGCTCACTATATCTCTCAATTCTTTTTCTCACAAAATCACTCTGTCTGTTTTTCTTACACACATCTCTCTTTCTGTTTTTAGTCTCACTAACACAATATTAATTATAACAAACAGTAGTAAGTATTACTAACAACATTAACATAGCAGTATTAAGTATAACTAGCAGCACTAATTATACTTACCATTAGTAAGTTAGCCCAACATAATGTACCCACAAATTATGTAGGAAAATTGTTGTAGCTCGTGCAACTATTAGATTTCAAAATCAACATCAAGTTAATTATCTACATAAACATCATAGATTAGTTATTGTTATACATCCCACTACTTATAAACTACACAAAAGATTAACAAAAGTTTCAGAAATAGCAGGTCAACAGATATGAACAAAAGCTATACTAAATCCAGTGAAAACCAATACATGCTAATGGTAAACCATCTTCCTTTTGCCTTTACTTATACCTTCTTGACTTGCAGCAACATGTTGGTTGGCATTTTTTATACCAAAATCCGTTTGCATAATTTGTTCCCTAGTTTTTAACGATGCAAGCCCCAAGATACAATTCCTCACTAGAGGTGGTCTTTTAGCATCAACAGCATCAGGCACTGACATCACTTTATGACTTGTAACATCTTTTCCAGGTTCCCAAGTATCATTAGAATTCATGTTGTGAGGACTATCATAATCTGACTCCAATATTATGACTTGTACACTATCAACATCACTTTCTATAGGTTTACCTCTAACAACACCTTTTGAACATGAACCTTTTTTCAAAAATGATCCTTTTTTAGAGACTGAATGTTTGTTTCCTTTAGAATAAATTGATGTTCTCCCAGGTTTACCTCTAAAAACATTTCCTTGATCATCTAAACTAGAATCATCAAAAAACTTTAAATCCTTGAAAGGTTTAGTTTTTGTAGATTTGGAGCATGAAACTTTTTTTGTAGTTGAACCTTTTCTTCCTTTAACACTAATAGAATTTGAGGTATATGACTTCTACACTTAACATGAAGTTTATAAGTATAACAACATGAAACCAATCATCTGTTAAATTATGCTTCAATATTGATCCAAACACCCCTTTAACAGTCAATATAATGTTAAACAAAACAAACATAGAGTTGTTTGGTATGCTAAACTAGTACAATTAATTATAAATCATTTTTAACATGGTATAACTACACTATAAAGGGAATTGGGGTTCATTCATATAAATTATAACTGGAAAGGTGTGTTTGGATGAATAAAGTGTCCTTTCCTAAAGTTAACGTTCTTCATAGTTCTAAAAATACAGAAATGAACTTACCTGTTACCCTCTGCTTTTTTCATACGCTCTTTGCAAAACGTTTACTTTCAAGTCTGCCATTGATCTTTGATAATTTGATCTAGGTTTGTTTGTGGTTGTAGGTAGTTAAGGCTGAAAGAGTAAAGTAAATATTGTCATTAGGACTTGTAAAAAACTAATACATTCACTCAAACGAAACATCCCAAAAGTTTGGACTTTTGTAATACAACCCAATAGTTTTGACTTTTATAAATTAGTCCACATAAGGCCCATTTACCGCGTAAGCATAGTTTACAAGGTAGGGTCTGGAATTGTCTTCTAAATTTCATTTACTTAAATTGTTTATTAATGGTGTATCCTGAAACGCCGGCTTAAATCTCGCCCATTGATGGTAGGCTGCATGTTTTTACAGTAAAAAATATCATTAATATACCCCCTATTAGTACACTGACTTCATCAAACCCTCTAGAATTAGTCTTTTATGCTTCTATTATGAATGCTTTGGGGAGATAGTTATGCGATTGTCCTCCCTAAAGAGATTTGTTATTGTTTATGCTTGTAGTTGTTATCAAGTTTTAGTTATTTGTTTCCTTTCATTGTTTTGTGTGATTTAAAATTGCAAATGACAGTTATAATTTGTTCATCTGTATTACAGTTGACTGCACTATGACACATACCACTTCTATGAAGATTGACAGTAATGCAGATGTCGCGTTCACAGGTTTGCTTGCTTTACTCCTGCTATATGAATCCTAGCTTTGTTAATGTGTTTTTTATGCACACACTACTATTATGTTAATAACATTAGTGGAAAAAGGATGAGTCCTTTAAGAAAAATAAGTACTTAAGTTCATAGAGTTCACACGAAAGCCTTAAGAAATCCAAGTTAAAAGTAGAAAAATACAAACTGATTGACTAGTTAGTCTAAGAAGTTGGATGGAGTAGACCACTGCGACAAATAGTTTAAGTTGGGATCACTAGATTGAGGATGTGAGAATTCCTGCTGCGTCTGATAGATAGGATCCATATTATTTGTTTGGTGATGTGGCTCATGCATCATTTGCACATTAAAACCTTGATTTGGCTGTGGATGTTCCTGGTTAGCTTGAGATTCTTTGTAAACAGATGTGACATGGGTTGACTTCATCCTTTTTGAACCATTTGTCTGAAAATAACAACATAATAAGTTTTATAAAAATTTGTTTGTACGTACAAAGTTAGTGTAACAATGTAATACTTACTTGTTTTTTAGGCAATGGTACATTACAACTCGTTCGATTGTGTCCCTGCGCACCACATCTTCCACACTTATTATTTATCCGTCCCTCACCCCGTGATGGGATTCGGTCTTTCTTTTTTGGTCTACCAGGGAGGTTCTTACCAAGTATCGGTGGCAAAACAAGTGGTAAATCATGCGGAGTATGCCAACTCGATACATCTTGTAAAGGATAAATTATCCCTGTGTATGTACCTTTAATATTTCTATTTAAAAACCAAGGTTTTGCCAACTTATCAACACTACACAAACCTACAAATCTGGCCATTGCACAAACGTGCCCACATGGTAAACCCGATAGTTGCCATTTTCGACAAGTACATTCACCTTTCTCCAAATAAACAACATGTATTTTTTTTGCTCTCGTATCTCATAAACTTTGTTTTCATCAACCCCCTTAACCGTCCAATTACCGCTCTTTAACATTCTACGCTTTACCTTTGTAGATGCCCATTGTGTAAGTTCATCATCCGGTGCATCTAACAAAAAAATATACGAACGATTCATATTATGTATGATACAAAAAAGTTAAATTTAAAACTAAACTTTAAATAATACTAATTCATACCTTGATGTTTAGCTCGACGTTCATAATACCACTTTTGTAGAAGATCTCTAAACCAATCCATTAGCTGCGTGATTGGTAATTTTCGCACGTCCTTTGTTAACGCATTTATTGATTCAACACTGTTTGATGTCATGTAGTTATATCTTGTTGTAGGGCATAGTGCCCTAGTCCATTGTCTAAACATGGCTTGGACTAGTTTTCTGTGAGAATCAGGTCTTACAGTCAGAATTAAAGAAATTAATTTCTCAAATTTGGGAATTGTATAGGCTTTGCATGTCTTCTAGTATAAACCATTTAGCTTATCGCTTCGCATATTGCAATTCATCATCAAATGACGACAACAATATCCATGAAAAGAGTTTGGAAACACATTCTTGCATGCATGTGTAATCGCATAATGCCTATCAGATATAATTGTCAAATTTGGTACTTCCCCGATGCAATCTTTCAACTTGCTCAAGAACTAAGTCCATGACTCATTAGTCTCACTTTGGGCTACACCAGTGGTAATAGGTATGATTTGGTTATTACCATCCATTCCAACAACAACAATGTTTATGTCGAGGTAAGTCCCTTTAAGATGTGCAGCATCAATAATGATCAACGGCCGCATATAGCATAAGAAACTCTTTATCTGGTAACAAAAAATTTAATAAAGTTAGTTCTAAGATAAATACCTAATGTCAAACTAGTAAGTATTTGCATTTGTGTATAAGAATTTGCTTAAATGCTCTGTTTTAGATAATTGGTTTGTAATTTTATTAAGTGTATATGCATTTATTTTTTGTTATATCAATATGGTGTTTAGTATATATTATGTTTCATTTTGTTTACAATCATTGTAGATACAAAGCAAAAGGTTACAGGTATTAAGGATGTGGAAGACCTGCAAGTGAGAATAGAAAAGCTTGAAGAAATATTTTCATATTTAAGAAATAGGAAGCTGAAACAAAAAGGTAACTAAATATAGGTTATACCAATCTCCATAGTGACTAGATATGCTCTTAGCATTGTGTATGTATTTGTAATCGTATAGTTAGTCATAACTATTATGCGGAATAACATCCGTTTCTATATGTATGCAGAAGTGATACTTGGAACTAATGATGAAACATCTTCAAAGGATGACACATCTTCAAATGATGAAATTTCTTCAAGTGAATATTTAATCAACTATCCATCTGCTCGTGATGTTGAATGGAAATTACCTAAAAATGCTCAGGAAGAACCCCCAAAACCACATTATGACCCTATCAAGACTGAGGTAGAAGAACCATTGCGACTTGATATTGTGTACCCACATTCACATGTTGCTTCAAGTGTTATGGGTACCAATAGAACTAGTAAAGCTCATTATGGGCTTAGATCATTAAGACCCCTAAAGGAAGAGATGGTTCATGCCAAGAAACCGTATAACATGGTGAAAGTGACCAATGATGTTCTTGGCTTAAAAGCATCCAACTCATGATTTGTATGTTCTGGTTCTGCGCCAAACAGAATATCTTAATTATCATTTTAAACATGTCTATGTTGTTTTGACTTTAATAACTATTTTTACTTGTTTGGATTATATATTCAAGTAATGTATCAAGTAAGATATCAGATTCTATGAACTTTCACTTGAAATGTTGGTTTTTGTTCTTCATTTACTACTTAAATTAGGTTAAAACTTTTAGATTTGTTCTAGTGTTGATTTTGATACATGGCTCATTCACCACAATCTACGCATATAGTATGAAAATCATAATTGTTGTGTCTTTTTTTATGATTCACGAGGCATGTAGACGTAGCAAATGATTGTGTCAAGTTTTTAAGGTTTATGTTGATTGTGTTATATTTTTTGGGATTGTGTTCTTATTGTTTACTTGTGTAGACGTGGCGAATTTTGATATTAAATATATGTGTGTACTTTGAACCTAATAGTGATTGTGTTTGTAAGTGTTGAGAGGACAGAATGTTTTTTGTGCCGAGCGTTGTAAGATCACTTCACGGAAGGATAAGTATAAGGTTATATTTCTGGTTTTTTTATAAATGCTTGTTAGCACTTAGCGGTTTGTTATGTTTGTATGGGTTGTATGAAAGGAATCTTCGAATGTAGGGGAGTTATTTGTTTAAATTATAATTGGCATGTACTTAGTTTGTTCTATTTTATAGTTGAAGGGTTTAGTTTGGTTTTTTTGGATAGTATCATATTTAGTTAGGGACTCCTCAGTTTCCCTGTTCAATGGATTTGATAGTCATTTATAGTCATTAAAGTAACGCCGGCTGAATTTCCATTGTCAAGATGGTTCAAATGGGTTCTCTACACCACACAAATCTTGTATATATATTAATCTATTATTCACCCACCACTCTTGATAAACATTATGCCCTTTACTTCCTATATTTTCTCTCCTTTCCCTACTACTCGAAATTATTCCCATTTTCTTTTCTTTTACTCAGTTTGATAATCAATGGCAGACCTGTTGAAGGTAACGCGGTTGCTAGGCGTGTGATTGATGACTTAGTTGATATTGGCGGCGACAACTGTTACTAGTGGGGAGTATGTTAGATTATGATCAAGGGATAACATGTAACTAGGAAGAGCCTGATTATACCTTAAGATCATACAACAATCATTACTGCTATGAATACCGTAAGTTTTCTGAAAGTTGATCAAGTCTATGCAAGACTTCCATTCATTGGAAACAGTATAAAACCAAAGTATAGACTTTATGGGAAGTTTTTCATGATATAGATTTGTATATCAAAGGGTATATTGTCTGACATTTTTTTAATCTCTAATGATTATTTAGCTAAAGGATGAAGTTGGGTAAAGTTTGTAAGTGTTTAATGTGGTGGGTGTTGGTGGGAAAGAAGATATAGCTTGACTATTAATGAGAATCAATCTACTTAATTAAACAACTATTTTAAGATGTACCTTAGTGTACTTGATATGAATCTACTAAAAATATAGCATATAAATTAAATAAGGAAAAAATAATTTTGTAGTGACCTTAAACAAATGATGATGTTTTTTCAACTAGAATCTTATGGTTTGAAAAAAATTCCAGCATCCTTTCATGATAGGCTAACGCTGTTTCAAGAGGGTCGTTATCGACTGCCACTGGTAGGTTATGACACAATCTGTAAATAAATATACAGACCCATATCCCACAGCCGCCATATAACAATGCTTGAAATGAAACATAGGCATAATTGTATGTGATCTTGTAGTGGTCAGCTGATATGCCCTTGCTATCAAATATACCATGCATGAGTAGATACAGAGTTAGTTTCTCTGGCAATACCTTCTTCATTCGTCTCCACCAACGCCTTCTACTTCCACCAGCCCAACCAAGTAAATCATAAAATGTAACAACTCCAGTATGTATTTCAAGCTGGGCAAGACACCAATGTTGTTTTGGTTCATTAACTGGAAAATACACCTGATTTATAATTAAGGAACAATTAATAACAAATTAACAAACAATTTAATTTGACATAATAAAAAGTTTGGGCGGAACAATCTTCTTAACAGCTATCCAGGGCAGTGGATACATATGGCCATTTGAAAAATAGTCTTGCATCATCCCATTTAAGATGCATATTGAGAAATGAGGGCTTACAATCGCCCAATCTGCTTCGGGTGGTCTTAGAGACCACATTAGATCAATCCATACATCAAGGTGCGGTGAATGGAAATTAAAATTTAATTAAGAATTGAAATGAATTATGATTAATTTTAAATTAGGCAATCTATAGGCACTTACTTGGTCAGTCAACCAGCCTGATTTACCAATGTTAAGACAAGACAAACTCAACCAAAAAGATCGACCTATAACAATGTCTCGTTTGTCCCAAGGAAACCGATACTCTAGAAGATCTTTGTTCTTTATAAACGTAGACATATACTCAGGAACTGTAACCTTGTCACTTTTGCAACCATCTGGTCTTGACAGATTCTAGTTTAAAAAATTATAAAAAATTGATTATAAATAATACTAAATTTATAAATTATAAATTAACTAAGAATTTGCACCAAACCTCAACAAACGGGTCATGTGTCATTATATGATTTATTGACCGAATTCGTAGTTGTCCGGAGATATCTTGTAATCAATTAGATAAATGAGTAATATACAAAAATACAATATATTGAATTAAAATTGATAATAACATGTAATGTACCTCTAAATCATAAGGCATCACAATGTCTTCTATTTTGTTTAACCTTGTCTTTCTTTTTGTGGGAACGGGAGTTGATTTCAGAGACATAGCCATCTTCTTCTTTCTTATTTTAGCAAACCTTAAAACATAGTTTGGTCTTAAAGAGCGTTCGCAATTCTTCTTCTTAAATTTAAGGGTGCCTAAACCTCTTCCTAAACTAGGTTGCTCTTCATCGTTGAACATTGACATGTAGTCATCATCATTACTATCCACCTGTCAAAATTTAGATACAAGGAAAAGATCAGTAGAAGAATTTTGTCAGTAGTAATAAATTATCAAAGATAAGGTATAAGTACATACATCAGCTTCATCAAAGTCATCTTTTGGTTTAATGGTACGTAACATAGGATCATCAACTTTAGGAGGTACAACCAAAACTGAATCAATACTCGGATTTTCTATTTTAGTGCCTAAACCTTTGATTAGAAGGTGCAAATGATGCTGAGAATTACTATAAAGATCCTTTGCATTTGGACCATCAATTTCCATGTTATCAGCTAAATGAGACACATCTTCATCATTTCTAGGATGAGCAAAAGAGGATGATGCCTGCTATTTAATTAAACTAGTCAATGTTTGGCCTATTAATTTATCATTTACAAATAAAACATTTCAGGAACAAGCCTGGTATACAATAAAATCAGAAGAGGATGAAGCATGCTAACCTTTTCCTCACTAGAAACACTACCAATATGATTTGAACTATCATTATGATGGGAAGAAAAGTTTGGCTTCTCTTCAATAGACACGCCACCATCACACTTTTTTGGGTTGCAATCGTTTGATTCATTTTTGGTACACAAATCATTTGTAAGTAATTTTTTAAACTTAACAAAAGTTTCGAAAGTCTCTAACTTTGAAAATCTTTTTGTCAATTCATAAAACTCATCATCTTTGCGTTGCTTTATCAACAAAACTTCCTTTTTAAGAGCATCAAATTCATCAAAAAATTCAGATACCGCAGCATTTCTAGCTTGTGGACTATTTGACGACATGGTTGGAAGCATTGACGCTTCCTCAATAACATTTTTTGTTTGTGAATCCCAAACACCATCCCCGTCATCTGACTAAGAATCCAAAACACCATCCTCATCATCAACTGACATTCGATTCATTTTAGGACAGATGTTTGCAACAACCCTATGAACAAAAGTACCATCTTCAGTGTCACCACACATTCCGTTATGTTGTTCCATACTTTTTTCTCTACATTGGTCATCATGAAGAAATGTACCATCTTGGGCATCTAAGCTTTTAATAAACTCAGCACTATCCTTAAACCATGCATGACTCATCTCTTTAGGACTTGCAATTAGGGGCACATTTAGATTTGACATCTAGAAAAAAATATAAATATTGTTGACGTACAACATGATGGAAAAACAAATTAATTATGTCAAATAAAGTTTTTAACTTTTGTGTTTACCGGTCTAAATAGTTCTTCATAATCTGATTTCTCAAACATTGTAACCTTTGACCAAGCAAGACCACATGGGATCACATTTGCCTTTTTAGAACACCAATTTTTACTGTTAGGGTAACTCTCCAAAATCCATATCTATAGCAAAATAATTAGGTTATTGTATATAAATTGTGTTTCATTAAGTATTGGTTAGAATCAGTTTTTTGACAAAATTGTTAGGTTAAGTAAGCCTTGTATAAGATTGTGATACCTAATTTCCACTTTCCTGAAAGCTTTCCCAGTAAACCACGCAAAGCATTATTATACAAAACATAAGTTAGTTTACCTTTAAACAAAAATTAACAGTAAACAATTTTCTAACCTTGAATGCCCAAGCAAACCCGTATAAATTGTATGTGGCATTGAAATTTGGGTTCTTCTTTAGCTGAGCCAAATGATGTTCGGTATGTCTAGAAACCACATTTACAGTCCTACTATAGAATTTCTCCCACATGTATTTACCCTAAGGAAAAGCATTCTAAGCATCTAAATCATCCACCAACCACATTATATGTTTCATCAAGAAATTCCTTTTCTCTTTACCCATAAAAACTAATTCACTGGCAATCAGCAAACACAAACAAACAACATCTTCATCCAACATATTTACCAAAGTTTGCTTATCTTTAATAACATTCAAAAGATCAAACCCGTTTATTTTCTTAAAACCTTTTCTTGTTTTATTTTCTAAAAAATATTGATAAAAAAAGTACTCATTGCACCATGTTTTTCAGAGAAGTGGGCAAATCAAAACCCAGTAATCAAACAAAATTCTTTCCGACTAAACTCTAATTAATGATTCCCTATATGGAATATAATTGGAGGGCAATCAGGTCGAAGGTTAGGGATAGATAACTGATGTTGAAAAACATAATGCATCATATGGCTATCATTTTCGTGAGACTGAATATCCAGCCACGACCCAAAAACAGTATCCCTAAATAAGTTTTCACGATTCGGCTTCATTGACAAAAGACCTTTAATTTCTAGAAGCAACTTAACACTTGACCTAACACTGATTTTGACATCGTACAAATCAAACATTGTGATTTGAATATGGATTTAGATTCTCGATTACTATTAGTGTTATGGATGGATTGGTAAAAAGGATTAAAGTTTCTGTTCATCTGATGAAGAACAATCAGGGGGAAGAAGAACAGGTGTTGGGTGGGTGTTCATCATGAGGTTGTGTGTGTTGCTGTGTGTAGTGCATGTTTTAATAGTATTAGTGTCTAATATTAGTATCAGGTATAAAAAATAGGTATAAAAAAATGAAATCTTTTAGTTTTAAAAAATACAAAGTACTTTAAGTCGCCCAAAAGTGCAAGTTGCCCTAAAAGTACAAGTCGCAACATGTACTATAATATTATTTTATGTAAAAGTACAAATGTAAAATGACCAAAAAACCAGTTGCCCAAAATACGGTCGCCCTTATTGTACAAGTTGCCCAATACACAAAAATTTATACAAACATAACAAATACGTACCCGAAATGTACTTTAATAATTAAATAAGGGACACATGGCGTGTTGTGGTGAGGTTGCCCCAAAGCACAGTCGCCCTGGACTCTTTTGGCTTAAAAATGTTTTTTGGGGGAGAAGGTGACTAGCACCCTTGCACTCGGACCTTTTAGGGAATTTTCCCATATTTATATTGTACATTTTTTCATGCTAATATATTAACTTTTTGTTGTATTTGTTGTATTTTGCAAGCTTTGTTATTTGTCTTACTAGGTTCTTCTATTGTGATGTTGATATACATTTGGGTTAGAATTAAACTTCTTGATGATTGGTAGATTTGTAAAGTTAAGTTGTAGTTGAATTATGAATAGTTTATATATTGTACATAGTTGAAGTTGATACATAGAGCGGAGTTCTTTTGTTCTTTATGTTTTGTATTTCATTTGTTTACGGGTATAAATAAAGCGATATGTATTATTGGTATAAATTATTACAACGACTTTTGCCGTTCTTGATGATTTTTCATTTGTTCCTCCTCACCAAAAATAGCAACCGTCTTAGGTCTTGTTGCTATTTTGTAAGTTAGAAACGGCTTTAGCTTTGTGGCCATTGGATGATCAATAGTCACACAAAATACACATTTCTTCACTTTAAACAGCATATGGTCACACTTATTAACACTTTTGGCCACTTTATGCTTAATTGTATGTGACTAAATACCCAAAAAAACATGCTTTGTGTGACTAAATATTACAAAAGGCCACACAAACATAAAATTCATGTGGCCATTAGATGATCAATAGTCACACAAAATACACATTTCTTCACTTTAAACAGCATATGGTCACACTTATTAACACTTTTGGTCACTTTATGCTTAATTGTATGTGACTAAATACCCAAAAAAAACATGCTTTGTGTGACTAAATATTACAAAAGGCCACAC
>BQNB010017385.1:0-70026 GCA_026074375.1 Tanacetum coccineum | reverse complement strand
CCGGAGCCGCAAAAAGATGGGTGGGCATACTCGCCCCAAAAACTATCAATACCTGGGATCTCCTCAAAAAGGCCTTTATCCAAAGGTATTGCCCACCTTCCATGACTGCGAAGCAGGTTGAAGATATTCACAACTTCACGCAATCATTATATCAAGCCTGGGAGTTGTATAATGACCTGCTATACAAGTGCCCTACTCACGACATCAATAGTCATCAAAAGGTAAATATCTTTTATAAGGGTTTGAGCACTATGAACCGTCAACTGCTTGATTCGCAGGGACCAATTCCCAGGATGACACCGGCCCAAGCTCTCACAGCAATTCAGACCATGGCTGACCATTCTCAAAAATGGCACGACGGAACGACAAGCAGGAATATTAGAAGCAGTAGTAGCAATGATGGACTAGCTGCTTTGGTAAATAAGTTGGACAACCTGGGACGAGACATGAAGAAGCTAAAGGAAAGTGTTCATGCAATCCAGGTTGGATGCCAAATTTGTGAAGGACCTCACCTCGACAAGGATTGTCCCCTCAACGAGGAAGTTAAACAAGTTGAAGAGGTCAGATATGGAGAATTTGGATGAACAACGCCTTTTAACAGGAACAATGGAGGAAAGTTTCGTGTAGGACCACCTGGATACTACACTAAGACTGATAACCGTCCACCATATGGTGAAAGGAGGCAAAGCTTAGAAGAACTATTAGCTAAGCATCAAGAGGAATCTGCACGAAGAAGTACTGAAATGGAGGTGTGGATTTAAGAGAATGCCGAGATTAACACTAGAAACCAAAGCGCCTCGCTCAAGAATTTAGAGACCCAGATCGAACAGTTGACTAAGAAAATCCACTCGAATAAAACCCCCAACTCATCCTCAGGACAAATTAAAATAATTATGGCTAATCAAGAAACGTCTGTGCTCAACAAACTCCATGGAGTGTCCTTCATATTAGAAACTGAAAGTGATACTCCTGATGCCCTACAACACCAACTGCCACCCAAAGAATTAAATCCAGGAAGCTTCACACTCCCCTGCACGATCGGTAAATTTAATTTTTATGCGATGGCTGACCTAGGTGCTAGTATTAATGTAATGCCTAGGAGTATATTTGAACACTTACATCTTACCAATCTTAAGAAAACAAATATGCTTTGTGAAATGGCAGATATGTCTAAAAAGGCACCCTTAGGGATATTTGAAAATGTTCTAGTGAAGATTGATAAATTCTTATTCCCTTCTGATTTTGTAATCATTGACAACACCCTTTCTGAAACTACAATTCTAGGGAGACCCTTTTTGGCTACCATTCATGCGGAAATAGATGTCTTCGCTAGAAAATTTTCTTTGGGAATTAATGAAGATAGAATAAGCTTTGATACAATGAGAAAAGATCATAATTATATGAATCCTAGTGAAAAAAAATTCATGATTCTGGCCTAAATAGACCCCAATCCCCTGCCAAGGTCCCCTAACTTAGATGATCGAAAGCATAAGAAACATAAAATTAATTTAGATGAGAATGTTCCTAGAGCACACTTCTGTAACCCTATAAAACATAATATCAAGGAACAAACCAAAATGTGGCCATCCTGTGACCCCGACAAAAAAATGTGTGATGGTGGGGTAGAAATCTGTGGGGTATCTAAAACTGGGAATTTAAGGTTTTGGTACTGCAACTACGATAATGAGAGAAGAAATATAAAAGGAAAAGGACTATCCTTTCCTGATTTCCTTTTAGCAAAATACAGAAAAAGCCAAACCAGTGCCTTAGTTTGGGATAATAGATACGCTGAATGGTGTGATATTAGTCCCTCATCCGAAGTATCCTCTCAAGAATCAAACAAACCGAGACCTAGAGATTATACCTTTAGGGAATGGACATTGATTAAGGTCGGGCATACTGACATTAGTAAACCTGTGAAAAAAGCACTATTAAAATTATGGTTAATTGATTGTTTCCAAGATGACTCGGCTATTGTAAATAACCTGACCCATAGGAGCTTTGATGATTATAAGTGGGAATTCAATTTAGAAATCGATAAGCTAGCTGATGAGTACGAACTTAGAATAAGGAAGAAATGACACATTCTCGATAACATATGGGAATATTGTAACCAAGTGCATAATAAAAATTATGGGTGGCACAATCATGAGTTCGAAAATAAAGAGCGTGAGGAAATGGGAATAGAGGACGAAGACTATCATCCACCAGAAGTACATGTAGAAACTTTTAAGGTTAAGAAATACTCATTTGAAGGTGGACAAAGTTTCGTATGTGTTTCCAAAGACTTGGATAATGTTTTATCTCTTGGAAGGAAGAACGGATCTAAATTTAAGGAAATGATCCGAAAGGAAGTAGAAAACAACAAAACGTAGAATGAGCACGAGTCTAACTTAAAGACTCGTTAATAAACAAAAGTGCTTGTCGGGAGACAACCCGTCCTTTATTTAAATGAAATTTCCTTTTTGCACTAGTTGGTTTGCATGTTTCTTACTTTGTTTTGCAGAATCCAGAAGCTAGGAGGTAGTTATCTAGACCGGCTCGACTCATAATCATGTGGTAACTTTGCTGAATCTGCAGCAGTTACGGCGTAATGAATTTAGTTTACGCCGTAACCACTATAGTTACGACGTAATCCATTTCATGGTTAAGCCGTAACGCCATAAAACTTAAAATTTTATCACTTGATTACGACGTAACCACCGGAGTTACGCCGTAACCTCCTTTTGAAATCATAAAACTTTTGAGTTTTAAACATGTCTAAACCTTGTATACGTAAATGGACTTTATGGGTATGTTCTCTGGAAGTCCTCATGAGACTAAACTCGTCCACTTGGGCCACCAAGTGATTTAAAAGGCTTGTTCACACCTCGGATGAAGAAGAATAAGAGTTTAGTAAGCACCCTCCTTACAACAAATATGGATTCGTGGATCATCCACAACTCCAAATGGAAGACCAAAGGAACAAGTTTGCACCTTACCCATTACCACCACGAGAGGGCAATATGAACTGTTGGTTGATTGATGATGCTAACGATTCAGACCTTGAGTCTACGGCTAGTAATCAACCCATGAACTTGACGATGGAAGATATTGGTTGGAGCTGAGTTCGACCTCGACCCGACTACTCGTGCAATCAATTTGAGTTAGGATGTTTTTAGTGTTGTTCTCATCGTTTGAAACCATGTTAGGAGAATGTTTTTTCGATACGATTTGTATTAATTGTGAGTGGTTTTAGGATTTATCTTGTGTGCTATGTGCCTTATTAAATGTGTTATGTGTTGCATGATGTGTTGATTTCAAGAAGTGTTTTCATAGGAGCGAGTACACGCGTGAAAGGGGGCATCTATAATTATGGTGTACAACATAATTATACATGCGCCACAACACAAATGGACTTGCAAGTATGATTACATGTAATTGGTGTTGACACATATTGGTTGATTATGCTTGTACGTATTCCTTAAATAATCTCTACGCTACTGTGCTTTTCGATTCTGGTGCTGATTTTAGTTTTATATCCACTAAATTTGCGCCCCTATTAAATGAGAAACCTAGTATTGCAAACCCTGGGTATGTGATAGAGGTAGCTAATGGTAAGAAGGAAGAAGTTGATAGAATTTTCCGTGGCTGTAGACTAGAGCTAGGAGATTCTATATTCCCTATAGACTTGATACCATTAGGACAAGGAAGTTTTGATGTGATAGTAGGAATGGATTGGTTGTCAAACCAAAAGGCTGTGATCGTGTGTCACGAGAAGATAGTTAGGATACCTGTAGAAGAAGGTAAGGTACTCTGTGTTCAAGGAGAACGTAATGTCGGGAAGACAAAGACGTTAATGAGCACAAAGGCGAATGGGGGGTGGGGGGGGGGGGGGGGGGGGGGTTTCCCCCACTTTTATGAACCGACGTTAAGCGATATTCCTATCGTATGTGATTTCGAGGACGTATTTCTGGATGACCTGTCAGGATTACCGCCACAACGACAAGTAGAGTTTCGTATAGATTTGATTCTTGGAGCGACGCCCGTAGCAAAGTCGCCATATCGACTAGCGCCTTCAGAGATGCAAGAACTGTCGGAGCAACTTCAAGAGTTACAAGACAAGGGATTTATTCGGCCAAGTCACTCACCATGGGGAGCGCCAGTTTTTGTTTGTCAAGAAGAAGGATGGATCTTTTCGCATGTGCATAGACTATCGTGAACTGAACAAGTTGACCATCAAGAATTGTTATCCGCTTCATAGGATTGACGATTTGTTTAACCAACTTCAAGGAGCACGCTACTTCTCTAAGATAGACCTTCGATCTGGTTATCATCAGCTGAGAGTGCAGGATGATGATATCTCGAAGACCGCGTTCAGAACACGATATGGGCATTTTGAGTTTACGGTTATGCCATTTGGATTAACAAATGCACCCGCAGTTTTCATGGACTTAATGAACCGAGTGTGCAAACCGTACCTGGATAAGTTCGCCATAGTATTTATTGACGATATCTTGATATACTCAAATACGAAGGAGGATCATGAAAATCATTTGAGATTGATGTTGTAGTTGCTAAGGAAGGAGAAGTTGTATGCGAAGTTCTCCAAGTGCGAGTTCTGGTTGCAAGAGGTACATTTTCTTGGACACGTGGTAAATCACGACGGTATTCACGTAGACCCAAGTAAGATTGAGGCGGTGAAAAGTTGGAAAGCCCCTACGACACCATCTGAAGTAAGATCATTTCTGGGATTGGCTGGATATTATAGACGTTTCATTGAGAATTTCTCGAGATTGCTAAACCCCTTACTTCGTTGACTCAGAAGAATCAGAAGTATGAGTGGGGTGAGAAGCAGGAGGAAGCTTTTCGAACGTTGAAGGACAATTTGTGTGATGCACCAATATTGTCATTACCGGATGGAGTAGAAGATTTTATGGTTTATTGTGATGCGTCAAACCAAGGATTGGGATGTGTTCTTATGCAAAAGGATAAGGTAATCTCCTATGCATCAAGGCAATTAAAGATCCACGAGAAGAACTACATGACTCATGACTTAGAGTTAGGTGCGGTGGTGTTTGCGCTAAAGATTTGGAGGCATTATTTATATGGAACAAAGAGTGTTATCTATACAGATCATAAGAGCCTTCAACACAAATTCGATCAGAAGGAGTTGAATATGCGTCAAAGGAGATGGTTAAAGTTGTTTAGTGATTATGAATGTGAGATTAAGTACCATCCTGGTAAAGCAAATATAGTAACTAATGCTTTAAGTAGAAAAGAGAGAGTCAAGCCTCGACGAGTGTGAGCGATGGCTGTGACAATTCAGTCCAGAGTTAAAGGACTGATATTGGCAGCTCAAGGTGAAGCGTTTAAGGATGAAAATGTAATAGCTGAAGGATTGAATGGTACGGACCAACAAATGGAAAAGAGACATGATGGAAGCCTACACTATATGGATCGTATATGGGTTCCATTAGTGGGTGGTATAAGAACCAAGATCATGGACGAAACTCATAAGACGAGGTACTCTGTGCATCCAGGAGCGGACAAGATGTACTATGATCTTCGAGACATGTATTGGTGGCCGGGTATGAAAAAGGATATTGCTATTTATGTTAGCAAGTGTTTGACATGCGCAAAGGTAAAGGCAGAGCATCAAATATCGCCAGGTTTATTGCAACAACCTGAGATACCTGAGTGGAAGTGGGAGAAAATAGCTATGGACTTTATAACAAAGTTGCCAAGATCAAGTAGTGGTCATGATGCGATTTGGGTCATAGTTGATAGGTTGACCAAATCGGCGCATTTCTTGGCAATACGAGAGGATTATAGTATGGAAAAGTTAGCAAGGTTGTACATCAATGAGATTTTTGAATGACATGGTGTGTACCAACCTTCGATTATTTTGATAAAGGATGAAGTTTACGTCAAGGTTTTGACAAACGATCAAAAAGCGTTGGGAACACGTTTAGATATGAGTACGACTTATCATCTTCAGACGGATAGACAAAGCGAGCATACAATACAAACGTTAGAGGATATGCTGAGAGCGTGTGTGATTAATTTTGGTGGAAGTTGGAATATTCATTTGCCATTGGCTGAATTTTCCTATAACAATAGCTATCATTCGAGCATTCGTTGTGCTCCTTTTGAGGCGTTGTATGGAAGGAAGTGTAGGTCGCTGGTATTGTGGGCTGAGATAGGAGATAGCGGATTAATTGGACTGGAGTTGGTGCAAGAAACAACTGATAAAGTGGTTGTGATTAGAGATAGGCTTAAAGCTGCTAGAGATCATCAGAAGAGCTACGCAGATAATAGAAGGAAACCTTTAGAGTTTCAAGTTGGTGATCATGTAATGTTGAAAGTCTCACCTTGGAAAGGTGTAGTGCGGTTTGGAAAGAAAGGAAAGTTAGCTCCAAGATTTGTAGGACCTTTCGAGATCCTCGAGAGAATTGGTCCTGTGGCATATAGGTTGAGATTACCTGAAGAATTGAGTAGTGTGCATGACACGTTTCATGTGTTAAATCTAAAGAAGTGTTTAGCTGATGCAAATTTGCATGTGCCGTTGGATGAGATTAAGGTAGATAAGACCTTACATTTTGTAGAAGAGCCTTTAGAGATTATGGACCGTGAGGTCAAAACTCTTAAGCGTAGTAAAATACCTATTGTGAAAGTGCGATGGAATTCCAAGCGTGGACCAGAGTTTACCTGGGAACGTGAGGATCATATGAAGGCTAAGTATCCCTAGTTGTTTGAGAATGCTATTGTCGAGACTAATGGTTAAAATCTCGAGACGAGATTTCCTAAAGGAGGGGATACTGTGACAAATGAGATTTTAGCAGGTTAGTTAAAGCCTGTATAATTCAGTTTATGTGTGTCATTATGTGTTTTATGTGTTTTATATGTGTATGAGATGGAAGTACATGAGTGATGAATCATGGTACTTGTGGAAATGAAATCATTTGAAAGCTTTGCGTAGTTTCAAATGTCGTGTACGTAATATTCTGTGTACGTACTATGTATATGTAATTCATATTATATATATTAGTTTAGTATTTTATAGATTGTAGAGTACTTTCTATTTTTAAAAATAGTTAGAATCGAAGGTTAGTTTGAAAACTAGTTAGAAAGTTCAAGGTTTAGCAAAATAATTAAAGGTTTTACTTAGAATTAAAGTAAATAAATAAAAGAAAATATATATATATATATATATATATATATATATATATATATATAATTAAAAGGGTGGTTGTGTGGATCGGCCGAACAAGGAAAAAAAGGGAAAGAATCCCAATTTGATTACAACTTGTTTTTGGTAATTATTTTTTCCTAAGCCTATAAATACAAATCATAACTTAATCAAAAATCATTTTTTTCTCCTCTCATCTCTCCTTGGCTGGTGGAACAACACAAAGAATAAAGAGAAACCCAAAAAAATTTAGGGTTTTGATTTTCAAGAGTTAAGGTAATGTTTTCTAAATCCTTTTTCAATTCAATTGATTTTATTTAACGTAACAATCATTAAGGATGGATTAGGTTATTGTAAATAATCTGTAATTAAGAGGTTTTGATCATCAAAAATTGTTTTAGGGTTAATAATTAGGGTTTTGGGTAAGTTAATTAGGGTTAATTATGCTAAATTCGGAATAGAAATCTGGGCAGAATTTTAGGTCATCTTGCGAGAGCCATATCTCGGTCATACGGATAGCTTTTATTGATTTTCTTGAGCCTAAAATTAACTACAGAGAGTCTACTTTCCAACCCAAGTGGTTTCATGAATTAAAAGTGAGTGGAAGTTAGTCAAATTAATCAAACAAGATTCGTTGTCAAAACTGAGTTTTCGGGGCAGATTCTGAGTTGTGTTTGTGAGGTCAAAAACCATATCAAAACGTCTTTTTAATTAATGGGCTTGCTACTGTAGCAAGTTCATGATGTTTATGATTTTCTAGAATTTTTGTAGAATTTTCCTAAGTGTTTAAATGGGTCTGCTCAAGCTAAACTTTTTGAAGGTCGAATCAGGTCAAATTCTGGACACTTTGTGATGTTGAATTTTTATAAAATGGTTACACTCACTATTATTTTTATCCAAAAATCATAGAAGCTCACAACTCATTGGGGAGCTATGGGATGTGAGGAGAAGAACCAATTAGGTGTTTAAGTATTTTATTTAGAGTCATCTTGTGACTATAAAAACTGAGTAAAAAGCAGAAAGTTGAGAAGTAAAGTTTGTGAGGTAATTTGAGGTTAGCAAGTATGAGGAGTATATAGAAGAGTTGAATCAAGATAGGATATAGAGTATCCATCGTTGTGATTGTTACATCGACTTGGGTGTGTGACCTAATCGATGGTAACATATGTGTGTATTGTTTTGTTTAGACTCTTTGCAAGATTAAGTGAAGGAATTGGAATTTGCTTTGCATCAGGTGAGTTTTACAGTCCCACTTTTTACTTATATTTTGGGATGGAAATGATGCAAAACTGTTTTTGAATTATGAACCGTGATATGTGTTTTTAAGTGTTGAACTATATGATTGCTATGTGCTATTGCTATGTGATATGAATTGTGGTAAGGCATGTGTATGTGAGGATGACATGACCTTGTGTGAGAGCCGAACGGACTTAGCTAGTCAAGTGGGTCAGTCTTGCGCGAAGATATTATGGGACAGGGGGGTACGATCCACCCCAGATATATGTGAATTTATTTTGTGACAGAATAGCCAAGTGATACACGTCCGAACACACTATATATAATATATAATATATAAGTATATAAGGATTAGATCAAATAATAGTATAGTAAGTATTTTCCGTCGGGTTTTAGAAACGAACTTTTAACCAAAGTTGTCTTAAAAACCTCCTGGGTCGTTTTCCCTTGACGAAACGTGAATTGAGAATCGGTTAAGTTTGTGATCGCGCGTTTTGAATGGTTTCGAAGATTTTTGATTTGTTTATCTATTTTTACAATTAAAATCAAATAAAACACGCTTGGGAAAACAATTAAGTATAAAAACAAATAACGGGAATTAAAGAAAACGTGACAAATAAGCAAGAATACTAAAATTAATCCCTAAATGATTTTCTAAACTCTTATTCTATTACTAAATGACTATTTAAAAAGAAAATGCTAAGGAAATTCTAAAACGAGAGTGTTTAAATCTTAAAAATGAAGAAAACGAGAGCGGGGATCAAATCCCGTTCTTAAAAAAATGAACTTTCAAAATATTAACCCTACGAAAGTAAATTTCAAACCTAAGCCTAGAATATGATAAAAGAAAATTTTATAAAAAAGAAAATTATTTTTTTGATTAATTTTCTATTTTTATGATTTTTTTAGAGTTTTTAACAAAATTAATTCACGAAAATTATAAAACTTTAAGCTAAAAATCCTAGAAAATTTCTAAAAATAGCTTATGATAAGCAGAATGTAGGAAAAATAAAAAATCCTAAAGAGCTAAACTAAATAAGCCGGGAAAAATCAAATAAGCACTCGAAGTGCTTATTATAACAAAATTCAAAAACGTCTATAAAAGAATAACATACGCACCTTAGGACGTAAAAGTCCCAAGGGCGCAATGGTTAGAGGTGTGTGGTGTTAGGTGTTATAAAGGGTTGAGGGAGGTTGAGGTTGTGAGTTCGAGCCTTGCTCACTCACAATTTCCCTTCTTCCCCTTTTTTTTATTTTTGCAAAAACCTAAAAAGCAAACTTGACAAACAGCTTAAAATGAACACTTTTTATGAAAATAACTTTTTGGAAACTAGAAAATAAGCTGAAAATTAGCTTAAATCAATGACAGTAACACTTAACTATTTTTTAAGCTTTTTACTTATACTAATGAAACAAAGAAACTAAAATAAGCTCAAACTTAAGAACAATAAGCTACTTCTATCCTAAAGCTATCATAATAAGCACAACTGAGCTAGAAATGAGCATAATGGATAAGCCATAAGCTGAAAAACAAACCCCATACTGACACATATGAGCAGTCATTGCATCCATTACCAAAGGTTTACCAAGGCTACTGGTTAATGTACTTATAACTTCCACACTTCATGCTTCCATAGAAATGTTAATCATTTTAATCTATATGGGTAAAACCTTTGGTTCAGCTTTTTCCATTCCTATTTCTGGATCCCATTTTGCTGAACATAGATAAAGGAATATCCTATTTCAACCAGGACCTTGTTCTACACACAGTTCATCCTTTCTCAATCCTTAAATTTAAACAATTAATACCACTATTGTTCACAATAACATCTTTCAATCCAAACCTCCCCCACATTCTTCTAGCATGATACCTCAGTTCATAAAAACTCATGTTCTGTCCAATGAATTGTCCACATATAGTAAACTTCCATTTAGTACATCCCTTACTAATTATTTCTTCATCAAACAGAACTTTAACTATTCCATCTTCAGTGACTTTTGGGGCAATGAATATCAGGTTCTTATTGACTATCGCTTCATTACTTTTGACCATATTAGCATAGGATTTAGTCTTCCCATCATTCATACCACTTTTATTTGCCTCAGGTATCTCAGTATTCCTTTCTTGATTATCTGGTTTATTTTGATTATCCAAATTCCCTGGTTCACTAAACTCCTCATTATTCTTTTCTACATCTTTATCACTGATCTTTTCTAAATTATCCAATTCCCATGTTTTGACATTTCCAGCCATACTAACCTCGACATTACTATTTTCCTTATTCATACTATCATCCTTAGAGATCTCATCATTACTAGATTCCTCTTCAATTCCACTGCGTTTACTAGCATTGACGTAAAATCCTCATATCTCTTAGGTTGCCTAATATTACATTTCAATTTCGCCTATTCGTTGACATATTGATTCAATTCACTTATAATATCAAAAAACTAGGTCACATTAGAGGAAACGGTTCTAATCTTTGTATATAACAAGTCACTATATGTTTCAAACTGAATTTTGGCGCCAAAATATGAATACAAAATTGAAACACCAAAAGAAGATGAAATTAGTACCAACGTGTGCAGAATCAAAAGCTGAGTCTGAATCTCCAAACGGAATCGAAAAGCCCTTTGAAATTCATTGGGAATTGAAGCTTTTGTTGAGTTTTAATGGAGGAAAAAAGGCGGGAGAATTAGTTGGAGGAGAGAGAAAAGAGAGAGTAGCCTATTATTTTCATTTTTGTCATCTGTTTACAGTGTAAAACAAGTTGGTTTTCCCCTCGCGTGTTGCGGCTGTGTTTAACTTTATTTCAAAAGATTTTTGGGTTATGATAGTATATTGCTACTATTTTTTGATGTCTTTTTACATAATATTTTGCAACTTGTATTTAAAAGGTGACTTTTGGAAGGGGGTATTGTTCTCTTGTTTGTTCATGGGGGGTTGGATATGAAATTTTGGGATTTTATAAGGTATAATAGAAGATTAGGAGACAAGATTTGATAGCATCTGTGTGTGTTTTAATGGAGGACGATTACTGGTATCCGGCTACTCATGATTATTGGCTATTGGTCTTCCGCTAGGTATTAATGGTAGTGGGTTTTCTTCTTTCTATATAAGGGTTAGATATGGATTGAATTTGTACTTATCTTTATGTTTTCAACATATTTTTCTTATGGAGGGTCTTCCTACTGATGTTGCTACTTTGGATACTCGTATGGGTACATGGTTTAATGGAGAGGTTTCGGAGTTGGAGCATCTCAGGTCAATGGTTGTTCGTTGTTGAATAGATGTTATTGAACGTCACCTTAGGCGTCGTCATCTTATAACTCAAATTAAACGCCTGCCGGATTTCGTACCTATTTCTGAATAGATGCGTCGATTAGTGGAGAATCAGATGAAAGATTTGGAGCTTCTTGGAATTGTGAATCAGTTTGTGGCTAAGTTGTATGAGTGTAGCCGTAAAAGGGAGAAGGATGTTGAGGAAATGGGGTATTAGGTTTGGTAGGGGTTGCTTTGTTTTGCGTCTTAGAGGGTAGGGAACGGATGGCTGGTAGCTTGGCGCCAAGCCTTGGCGCGAGAAAGGCCGATGGCGCACGACTCCGTGGCTCGCGCCAAGCCTTCTCGCGCCGTGGCTAACAGCCCAAGCCAAACTCAATTTTTTTTAAATCTATCCGTTAAGGGAAGCGGATATTCAAAAAAATACCCCCAAAATCACAATTTTACCCCTTTAAAATCTATAAATACCCCCTTTTTTTTTCATAACTTACTCACACTTTCATACATCTTTACTTCAATACTTCTACTTTTTTCTTTCCAAATATGGATAAATAATATCAACGATTTTGACCACCCGGACACATACGTCATTATGATGCTTTCTTTCAACCCGACTATGTTTCGATATATGCGGGATTATGAGTACGTATCAAATTATGTGGTTTGTGTGAGCAAGAAGCGGGGGGGTTCGAGTAGTTGGTCCAAAGAGGAGGAGGACTTATATATTTCTGTGAACGAGAAAGAGGCGGAACAAGGTTAATCTTAAAAATTTTTAATTATTTGAGACTATTTTGGTTACGAGAGTATGACGAAATATACCTGAAGAAAAGTTTAGGAGAGGTATGTTGAGTTCTACACTTTTATAAAATATCAAGATTCTTAAGTATAAATTGTGCAAACCCTGCTGAGTACTTTAGGTATTTTAGAGTAGGATCGATGCGATTTCGTGTATGATAGTATTGGTCCTATTTTAAAGATGCACCATCCGCCATACCGCCAAATGGCATTCGGCACATGACATGATGATTTGATGAGTATTTGAAATTGCATGAACGTACTTAGAGAATGCTTAGATCACTTTACTAAATGCATTACGTTTTATATATTAATAATTTTTTAAGAAGGCAACTGCAACTGATATTCAAAAAAAACATATCAATTGCACGAAGAAAACATAGACTCCGGGAATGCTCGTGGAGTATGATTGTATGCATTGGGATTGGAAAAATTGCCCAAAGGCCTTACATAGGCAGTTCAAAAGGAGTACTCATAAATACCCAACTCTTATGTTAGAAGCTATTGCTGATCAAAAATTGTGGATTTTGCATGTATATTTTGGGGTTTCTGGTGCGAATAATGATTTAAATGTGTTATATGTTTCCCTTTATTTGATGATGAAATTGCAGTATAGCTCCAGAGTGTCCGTTTGTTTGTAAAAGGGTAATAATATAGGAAAGGTTACTTTTTAGCCGACGGTATTTATCCAGCATGGTCTACGTTTGTCAAAAGTCTTCTTGTCTGCAAGGGTGAAAAATCCTTAAGTTAAGAGAGTTCAAAAGAAGCTGCAAGAAAAGATATTGACAGGGGCATTCGGAGTCCTTACAAGGTCGCTGGGGTATTATACGACAACTGCGAGTGCAATGGCAAATCAAACCCCTCAAGAGAATCATGTATTGTTGTTGAATTTTACATATCATGATATTGGAAGACGAGGGATTTGAAGTTATCTTATCAGAGATATGTTCGTGAATCAGCATACCGAACATTGTTAGAGTCTGGGTCAAAAGGATGTGAACTTCTACATGTCCAGGACAGACATAAGAATACGCGATAGGATAATCACGCACCGATCTTCGACAGACCTTTCTGGAGCATCTATGGTATAAATGATGATGGAGTAGTTTGTGTTTTTATATATGTAATTGTTTAATAATGTTTAAGTTTTATGTAATTTTTAAGTTTTATGTAATGTTTAATATGTTTTAATTGAATAAAATTTAATTTGAGTTTATTTAAAAAAAAATGCTATGGCACCAGAATTCTGGTGCCAAACCACTCCCACTGAATTCTGGTGCCATGGCATTTCTGGTGCCAAACTCCATTTTGCTGACGTGGCACCACTTTTGGAGTTTGGCACCAAAAGTTTGGCACCACGACTCCCTGTGCTCTTATGAAGGTTGTTAAGGGATGTTTCTTTTGGGATGTTAATGTGGTGTTTGTGTAGGAAGTCTGTTTGTTAATGTAGTTTGTATAGTTTATGGTAGCCTTTGACAGATTTTGGTTCGATGTCAGCGTTTGTATCTTTGAAATGTTATGGTTAATGGTTAAGGTTATTATAAAATGGAAATCGTATTTGCTTCTATGTTTGTTATTCTTTATTTTAAATGATCAGTTGTTTATGTTTATTAGCCAGCTGAATATGTTAGTTGAGATTTTGAGGTATATGTAGTACAGACTGTATCGATATTACAGATTGTGCATTAACAATAGATGAAGGTTCTAGTGCATATGTAGTTGTTCTGACAAAAGGTAAAAGGTTCTAACATATACATAGTTGATGCAAAATAATTTGGTTCACAACTACGGAGCATACACACGTACTTAGTTACTGCACATACGCATTAAGGATTCAACCTACAGTAAGATGTTTTAGAGTTGGAAGGTAGATTAACTGTCTTGTTTGGGATTTTTTGGGAGGTTGGATGTGCCGGCTTGTGGGTCACTTTGAAAGAGAGCCTTTCGGACAGATGACTATGGAAGGTTACGTGGTTTGTCTTCCTTTTGTGCCACTGTGATTTTTTTTGGAGATGGAGGTGTGAATTGTGGCCGTTGGAGGTCCTCTGTGTCAATCTCACCAATGTCGGGTTCATTACTTGCAGTTGTTGATAAGGCAGGAATGACAGGTTTAGGTTGAGGCATTCGTTCTGGCTGATCGTGGCTTGTTGATGGGAGTATAAGGTTTTCGGCAGGCGGTGCAGGCAATGGAAGTGGCTGGTGCTTAAATACCCTATGTAAGATAAAGTCCCTTTTTCTTGTGGTACTTCCACCATCAAAGTGGAATTTGAATATGTGTGTAGTACCTTCTAAGTCTTTGAGAGTAGATGGAAGGTGGTAGGGATCTTTGTCTGAAAGTTCAGCCAAGAGTTCATTGCAATCCCTTGTGAGTTGGCCTGATTGCTGAAGCAAGTTACGGATATGATTGCTGAGCCATCGTTTATGATCGCTTTGAAACAGTAGCTGTAGGTATCTAATTGTTAGTATGTTTTTAGGTATGAAGGGGGTAGTGTTAGTAGATTATTACCTATACACCATGGTAGACTGTGGGCCATGGTCTTTACACCGGGGAATTGGATCACCTGGAATGACTTGTTTTCCATACATGGCGCATCTTTGATAGTACCATTTCTTTTGTGTGTTTATTTTGAAAATGGTTGCATTTGATGTAAATTGGAAGCGCTAAAAAATAGTTTGTGTTTAGTATATTGTGGGTATGTTTATATTTAAAATTGGGAGGAGTAGTGGAATAACAAAAAAGAATTGGGTATCTGGTAGTTTTGCGGATCCATTTCAAATAGGACAGCTAGAGGGAACCTGTTCCTGTTTTTTTCTAACTCCAGGTCTTGGTACCGTTGGTGGTCGATGTTAAGGATTGGTATTGTGTCTGCCACTTTGAGGTACCTGTATCGCAAGTGTAAATATGTAAGTGTATCCATGAGTATATGGTGTGTGTTGGGATATTTTTGTAGGGCTTACTGTTGGTTAATGTGGTAGGTTTCAGGTATGTTTGGATTAAGATAACAGTGAGTAGCAGAGGTTCCTGAAAGTTGTATGCTTGTACATGTTAAAATCTTTGTTAGGGATAACATTATCAACGGTGTTGTTTGATAAGATTTTAGATGAACATATATACGGTTAAACCGTCTAACCCAGCAGGAGCTGACCGTTATGACAACCGGTTTCTCCATTGCCTCGTACTCTTGTACATTAAAGTTCAATGCCATTTCGTGCCAAAGAGTCAGAACGACAGTGTTACCACTGTTGAAAGTAGAAAGTTTATTAGATATATATAAATATTTTTTTGTATGTTGTTGTAATTTTTGCGCTATGTGAAACGTACTTCTGGTTTTGTATATCTATTGTTCTTCGTCGGATATGGGTTGTTGTGGCATCGCCTGTTGTATAGATTCTGTTAACAACTTGTATACGTCCAACGTAATCTGTTGCAACGAAAATGAAACTATTATGAAATGTAAGGGTGTATATGAGAGTGTAATTACATTGTTACTTGTGAGCACCAAGTTTCTGATGTCGGCTCTTGCTGGAAGTTCGTTGTAGGAAGCAAAATTGAAGTAATGTTCAGGGAAACCATCATTTGGAATTTCTATTAACTCAATGTATCTTCCGAATATATGGGATGTAGGGTTTTCTAAGGTTCGTTCCCATAGACCTCTTTGTTCACAGCTAAAACCCGTGATTCTGTAGGCCTTTTTAAGTTGAAGGAGCTGGTGAAAGTAATCGGCATATTTGATATCCATATTCGCTTGAATAGGGGTTCCCTATTGTGTAGAATTGATAGGAATTACAATCATAATTTACTGAATGTAAAAAAAGAATATTTGTAAAAGCATAGTTGTTTACGTACCTGTCTATCTATTAGCATGCAACAGTAGTTTGTTGGTTGGCGAGTGTGGACGTGTTTGGAGGTCCACTTTTGATAGACGATAACTTCGATTGTCTTATTACAATGTGTAGGCTCCAGGTCTGCAACATGTGTAATTTCAGGTTCTGCAGCAATCATTTTTCCCTTACTTTCAAGTATTTTGTTTGTGTCACTCCACGTATATGTAACATCTTTAGTAATAATCAGGAATTATGTCAATTACGAAGTCTAAAACAAAGTGAATTAGTAAGGGTATCAAAGGAATGCAAATATATGTTACGAACTACAATCTTAATTAGACAAACACATATATTGTATTTCATAGACATAACAGATAAATTATCAATTAAGGTAGGATTAAGAGGCATGTAGTACTATTTTAGGCAAATAGTAAAGTAATATAGGATAAAGCAACATTGTAGACGATAAAAATGGTAGTTAGACCTATTCAAGCTCTGAAAGGAAGCTTTTGTAAACTATATTTTTTGTGCTCGTTGGATGTTGGTCGGTACGTGAGCTAATAAGAACCTTCAATCCGTCTGGGGTGGTGGCTCTTGAAAGCGCAACATACAACTAATTGTGACCGAAAACAGGTTCAGGGAGGTAAACGCTTATTTTTTTAGAGATTGAGTTTGGGCTTTATTTATAGTCATTGCATAACATACTTTTATGGGGAACTGTTTTCGTTTGAAAATAAACGGTATCCTAGGGTCTTTTGTTGTTAACGTGGTAGAAAAACTTTTTGAGATATTCTTGTGCCTATGATAATCCGAGCTTCAATTACCTTCGGTAGGAGCCGTGTAACAATAAGCCGTGTAACAATGAGCCGTGTACCATTACAAAGACCACCAATGATATTAATATTGCATAATAACATTATAGGTGTCCCAACCTTAAGTTCTAACCTGTGAGGAGGTAAGCCCGCGAATGAGAGGCTATTTAAATACTCCTTCGGATATAATAATTCCACTTCTCCTCCATCGTGGTCGTGTGGTACGGAATCATCAAAACTTATGTACATGTGCATTCTGCCTAAAAGCATAGATAAGATTTTGGTGTTAATGGCACCCGCTACATCATTTTTGGGACACACAATAGTTTTTTCTTGCAATTTTTCAGCGGACGGATAATGTAATGTATCATCGTCGTAGATGAAGTTTATTAGATTCGATATTGTGTTGTCATCATCAGGAATGCAATACTATTAAGGAATGTCAATCCACGACGTGTTTTCAGGATCAGACTCATCTGGCGTACCGATTTGGCCATTCCTGATATCTAATAGCCATTGTGCGAAAGCTGATATCCTCTCCTTATCATCTTCTTCTAGTAATTGACTGTTTAGACGCATATTTTCTTTTAGGTGGTGTATTTTGAAGTGACGCCATGGTATGATTTAGTGACTGAAGATCGTATAATGCCATCTCTTCCAGCACTCTTTTTCACAGGTAAAGTTTGCCTAAAGTCGCCCCCAAGCATCACCTTTTTCCCTTTGAAAAACAATTTGGTTCATCAAGTAGATCCCGTAGGGTTCTGTCTAGAGTTTCAAAACATCTACGATCATTCATAGGGGCATAGACGGAACTTGAACAATTTTAGTGGGGGGGCCTAAAAATTTTCTCGGGAGGGCCAAACACGAAATTTACAAAAAGTACCCTTAAGTTCTAAAATATTTACACTATCAACCCCGAATCTTGGGAGGGCCACAGCCCCCCCGGGTCTACATGAAGGTCCGTCCTTGCATAGGGGACTCATCCCATGTGATCAAGGAGGTTTCTTTGATAAGGGTCACCATTTGTGTGTTCTTTTTAATTGAACACACAGTCGTGTTAGTTGGGTCAAGGGGTATCTTAAAGCGGGAATGAGTAGTTCGGCCTGCTGGTAGTAATAGTGAAGCGATACCTGACGAAGCAACAGCTAAGAAGATCTTTCTTTCAGACCGTAAGGTGTAGATAATCGTTTTCCAAAGGAACATTTTACCTGTACCACCGTGGTCGTAAACAAAAATCAGTTCTTGTTTGTTGTTCAGGCACGCGTCTATGATAAGGTTAAAGATGTTGCGTTGCTTGTCGTTCAACTTCGGTAATAATCGATCTCTTTTGTCCACCAAAAGACGTCGGTCATAGCTATTTTCTTCCATCAGAAGCCTATTCCTAAGGACTGACATAAGATGCTCAGACGGTAGACGCAAACCGAATTCTGTTAGTGATTTCGAACAATGGTTTAGGCAACCTTTTAATTCATATAACACATAATCTTCAAGGTCTAAATCATCTATGTGTAAGTTTGGAATGATTAGCGAGATGATAGACGTATATGGTATGTCTTCCGACATAGTTTTCCATGTACGCTTCCATAACCTTTTTGGATCTGACACCTAGAAAAATGCTAACATGTATGCAAAAAGAGTTCGTAGTTCCGCTGGTGTTGTAGTAAGTGCAACCTCTTTTTAGTGTCGTTTCCCATTCTCTATCATCCTCCAATAGGCCTAAAGCCTCAGATGCGGTCGTTGAAAACTCACAAGAAGTATTACAACTCCCTATGCAGAGTACCTAACCGTTGTAGTGTAGTAAGGCAAGACTCGGGGGTTGTTATCATTCTCTAGTGGAATAGGTTGTGAAGGCTCGAACAGAATATAACAAATGTCTAAAGGGTTAAGAGAATATTATTTTTGTATTTTTATATTTTATAGAAAGCATGTAAAATTCTGGTTTTGAGAGGTTTGGTTTGGTTTTAGCTAATTAAACTAAATATAAATCTAAACTACTTTGGTGATAACTATATGATAAACAAACATATTTACTTAATCATGCACTACTTCTTAGTTTGCTTTTCCTAATCCTGTTGCTTTGTCACACTTGTGATGATCTGTGTAAGCATTTCCTTATTCATGAGCGAATTACACGAAAATGCCGTCTACGTAATAATCCATTAAGGAAACACACAAGTAAGGTAGTATGAAGACTATTACAAGGCCCTTAAGAGTACATTACATGCATTAAAACACTTAAGAGGGATTAACCATATTAGGGATAAGGTAGTATGAAGACTGTTACCGATGGTATCCTTTCTATGCACTCGCATTTCCCTAGACGTCTATGCTAATTTAATATCTTATGGCTGGTTTTCTAAAGCCTAACGCGCACATCTATCATAAGAAGCAACATTAAAAGGATCTACAAACTAAGTTTCATGCAATCATAAGTAAATACTAAAGGATCTAGCCTAGCATGTTAAAAAGAAGTGAAGAGCAAAAATCAATCACACAATAAATAGACATATTGAATGATAAAAGATAGGAGATCTCACTTGATTAAAACATGTAATTAAGGCTGATACAAGAGGGTTTTAACACCTTAAAAACAACATAAATAGCAGCTATAACCGTCTTCTAAAAGTAGGGTTCGGTTCCCAAAAGTTACACACTTAAAACCCTAAAAAAGAGTTTGTATATATAGGAAAATGGGCGTGACAGCGTCGCGTTATAATCCTGGCGCCGACGCCATCGCCCCGCTGAATCTTCTAGGGCTTCTTTAAGTCGGTTGGATCCTGACGCCGTCACAAGAATTTTGACGCCGTCCTTTGTAAGCCATGACGCCATCACAATAAAATGTGACGCCGCTCCATGCACTGTACGCGTATTCTTCAAGAGATTTGGTGTAGAGTCGTAGTCTTGTCCGTTTCTTCTTCAAATGAGCCTAAGTCACGTGTATTTCCTCCAAGTGCTGAAAACACAAAAAGGAACGATTAAGTACATAATTTGGGCATTTTTGCATGATTTAGGGGGTTAAATGACCCTGAAAAAGTGTATAAAATGACACCTCATCAAATACCCCTACACTTGGGATTTGCTTGTCCTCAAGCAAATAGACTTTTCTACCTAGACAATAGCAGTATCAGGGGACTTTAACTTACTTTTTAAAGATATTTTACGACACAACCTTCTAGACCTCGTAATTAAAAGCACGAAAGTTATACACTAGCACCTCACATAAGTGTTTGGATTCTCTCTTTCTCTCAGGTGTATGATGAATTATAACATTATAGGAAACGGGAAAATAACACTCATTACCTGTCATAGCATATAATTACCATAGACTTGGTAAATGATCAAACCTCCACTGCTAGGCGCAAGTACTAAAAATTACTATCTTTAAGGGTTATGGGGTATAGGTGTATGATAACAATAATGGAAACGGAAATGCATGGGATATATTTGGGGGTGACTTTTTGGGTGTGTGGAAAACTAGAAGGGGGATTGAATAGTTTTACCGCTTTTTAATTTATTGAATAGTTTGTTTATAAATTAAAATTAGATTTGACTTTATGTGAATTCACAATGTGCACAATATGAACAATTTAACTAAACTAATAAGTAATGACAAGATATGAAATAAATATGCAAGTCAAGAGATAAGAGATAGAAAGATCAAGCCATAACACAAGGATTTATAGTGGTTCAGTAACGAAGCACTTCTTCGCCCTACTCATCTCCTCGAGCACCAGACTCGAGAGTTTTCTTCACTATGTCAACAAGCCCCCTTTAGGCGGAGAAAACCGTACACAACTAAGCTTACACCGATTTTCGACACTAAGCCAAATGTCGAGTTCTAATCCTAGCTAGAACCAATCTATCACAACTAACCACACTACTTCACAACAATTCACAACTTCACTTCACCACATAACTTTTTCTTCACTTCACAACTTCACTTCACTTCACAACTTCTTTACACTTCACAATTCCACTTCACAACTTTTCTATACTTTACTTCAACTAGACACTACCTTGATCACACCAATATAACACTACTTACTAAGACCACCTCGATCTAACTATACTTACAATGATCACCACAATCTACCTAGTATACACAACTATGATACACACCTTCAAAATATACACAAATGATTTACAAGATATAATATAATTGCAACAAGGTTGCAAGGACACGCACTAATCTATAATACTTCTTTACTTGATGATATGAAGTATTCTTCTCTTGCACTTGAGGATCTAAGCTTGGATCACTTGGAAACAAAGCTTTATGATTAAATGATCAAGGATTGTGAGAAATGTGTGGACTGATTTTAGACAGAAAAGAATGAGTGCAAAAGGTGAGAAAATCAGTGAGAAATAGTCCAGTATTTATAGGCAAACTAGGGAGACTTTTTGTCTGGCCGGTCCCCTTAATTAGGGTGCCAGCCCCCTTATAATTAAGGGGACCGCCCTTATATTTAAGAGGGCCGGCCAGGCCAGGACGCTCCCTTTTTTGTCTTTTCCAAGGGAGGTGTTTTCTGAAACATTTCTAGCCGTTTTTAGGTAGAAAATTTGAATTCAAAATATTTATTTGAATAAAACATTTCTTTTAAATCTAAAAATGTTTTGTAAAAGTTATAAAAATGTTTGTGACATTTTTATAAAAAAATGTGAGGTTTAAAAAAATGTGAGGTTAAATATAAAATCCTTTGATCATAAAATACATTAAGCATTTATTTATTCATACCTTTAAGTGATTAAATTTTCGAAATGCAAATTTACTACTAATTACTTGTTTACGAATAATGTTTCATTAATCATTTTTACATTTTGTGATTATCAAAACGTAGACAAATCTAAAAATATTAATAACGTTTTTAGGCATTATTTCTATCAACAATCTTTCCATTTTTGATGATTACAAAATCTAAACTCATTAAATGTAGAATTATTTTTAAACAAGTATTTAGTGAGTTTTATTTCCATTTCTCCCTCCTTTTGTAGAATCAAAAAGGCTTCGTCGAGGAATATGTGAAAAGTCAACGGGATAAACGCTCCCCCTTGATGTGTACTCCCCCTCGTTCGAGGACACCAAGGAATAGAGCTATGGTAACTTTGCTATAAAAACAAGTTAGAGGAACAACACCAATGTTTCTAACATATAGCAAAGAGAGGAAACATACTAGAGTTCAACCAACTAACAATGTAAAAAAAATACATACTTAAAGTCATAATACTAAAGGTCATGCATTAAACATAAAGATTGTGTATAAAACTGTCACACCCTGACAATGGCGGAAACTCGAGAATGCAACATAATGATCAATCATAACACAAGATACAAAAATAGAGAAAGTTGCATAAACTCCAAGTGCTATGAAGACCATCAACCTTGAACAAACTCAAGTGATGTCCCAAATCGCTACTAAAATACACAATCTCTTACACTTATTCAACTGCCCACACAAGGGACCATAATCCAAACTTAATCCAAAACATCTAAATACCAGATTTAAACAACAAGCAAGCAAGACTTCAAACAAAAATTCACACGGGATACTTCTAAGTCTGCTATCTAACATGACCAAAACTACTCCTTCTTTTCATTCACCTGAAAATTAATACTCGAAAATGTCAACAAATAATGTGGTGTGCTAGTAGGTTTGACCCTTAAACCCAAAAGCTGTGCCAATATTTCAACAGTGGAAATAGTGCTATATGACAGTGAATATTCATGCTAACAATCCAAGAAATAGCTTCCCCGCTAGTCATATCTCAACATCCAATAAATAAACCATGAGTGCAACATTCCTCAAATCACTAACGCACCTCAAAAGGTACCAGCTAGAGCATTATATTGGGAGAACCACACAGAAACCCTGCATGCCAAACACAACACATGAAAGTACCACACAAAAACCTTGCATGCCAAACACAACCACATGACATGATACCACACAGAACCTTGCCATGCCAAACACAGTACATGCAAGTAAATCAACACATAATATTCACATAGCAGTCATAAGCACATATCTTGTCCCAAAAACAAAATCACATTTCGCATAGATCAATTCAAAATATTTCAAAATACATTTGAGTATCATTTTCCTCCAACGAAAAAACCAGTAAAAAGTGGGGCTACGAGAAATCACCTCAAGCATGTCTTTAGCAACCCAATCTCAATCACACAAGCAAATGCAACGATGCCCGCACATGACCTAGTCCAGTTAATGTCCCAATTAATCATCCAATTCCAAAACAATCTTCACGCTTGATGCATAGTATTTTAAACGCGTTGTACAATTACCCAAAACAGTTTAGTGGTGTGATGGTTGATGACTTAACTCCACAATCATATCAATCCCCGATAATACATACTTATACTATTTAGAGAAAATAGATAAGTAATATAAATAAATATTTATAATTAATAATTATAAATATATTTCGACAAGTCCATTCGGTAAACCTTAGACACTTCAAAATAATCATTATACAGTTGAAAATGAAACGTTTACTCGTAATAAACACATTAGAGAAGTTTTAAGAAAAATTATATTTTTCGTCTTTTAGTGAATTTATTAAATAAAAAAAATAATTAAATATTATTTTATTACTTAAAATCAAAAATCATGTTTTTAAGAAAATTTCTAAGTATAAACTTTTTACGAAATTTCGACATGACCTGTACGTTTATACAACGTTTTACAAGGTTTCAAACCTTATTTTCAATAATTTTTCACAAATTCAACACTTTTCGACAAAATTCCAAAATCTCAATCTTTAACGCTTACCAACACTTTTCCTCTAAAATATCATTCAATATCAATTCGTAAATACATTTTCACTTTCAAAAGTCCGTTAAAATTCTCATAACTACTAAATATCACTTATTGGGCTTTAAGGCCCTTTAAGGGTCCATTAGGACTTTTATAAGTCAAAAATATAATCCAAGTCTAAAACCAAAGTCCATTTACATATATAAGTATATACTTATAAGTAGAAAATAATTTGAACCACAATAAGCCCTCCCATTAAGCCGCTGCTTAAATAGACTTATTGGGCCGTGAGTCCAATAGCTAAAAAATACGTATATTAAGCTTGAAAATAAGCTAATAAGATACGTATCGCATTTGATTACTACCATAAGCCTAAAAAATAGTCCACAACATACGCCATAACACAAAAATAATCAAAATCACTTTCCTAGTGATTTTGGGAAGATTTCGTGGCATATAAGCCCAAAATAAGCCAAGAAATAGCTTAAAAATAAGTCCGAATAAGCTATACAAGCTACTATCCAAAAATAAGCATTCTAGCATTATATATTATTCAACCATCACGACCACGACATCAAAACTACAAAAAACCCTCTTTTTCTTTTTCTTACTACACGAACCAAACACCCTCTTTTTCTTTCGTTTCGCTTCCAAAAATCAATTTTCACAACGATCAACTTGTACAACTAACATCTATACATTAAAATAAACCCAAAAGGACAAACGAAATTTAAATTTGAAAACTTACAAGAAAATCTTCAAAAATGTATATTTCGACACGAACCGGACAACCCAACGTTGTTTAAATGAATACCCAAACACTCATATCAACTCGGAAATCACGCTCTCGATCAAATTTGGAATTTTTATGGTGGATTATGGTGGTTGGGTGGCAGACGAAACATACACACACCCCTATGTGTGTGTTTTTATTTTTTTGAAATGAAATGGATAATGATCAAATGTTTCTAGTGGAAAGCATATAAATGTACCACTCCTAGACAAGTTAGCTAAAATTAAGCCATTTTGTTCCCCTCTTTGACTTCTTGACCGACCATGGATCCAAAGTGGTCTCGGGCCTTTCTTTTCGTCTCGGGATCACTTAAATACTCGTAAAACTCAACCATAAAATTTTCCTCAAAGTTAATTAGCATTTTTATTTACTTTAAAAATACTTTTCCATTAACCAAGAGTATTTACATGACATATTTTCACTTTAAACCCTTTCAAAACTCAGGACAATAACGGACGTGTCGGACTCGTTTTTCGGCATTTCTTAAAATTCACGGGTCGAACCACCCAGAATACGAATAACACAATAATACCTTCCAAAAGGGATTATTAATCACAATAAACCTCAAAACATCACATATCTCATAAAATCACTGTAACACTCCCAAATCTGGGTCGCAGCAGAATGTTGAATATCCGAGGGCGTTAATTCATAGTTCAATAGCACAAGATATGAGAACGACCATTAAACGTGTCGTTTGAAAAAGATACATTGGATTAACAAAATACTTGTTTGTTACATAAGCTCATGGCTTCAAATTGTTCAACAATATAAATAAAGATTTCGGTTTATAACAATTGTCCCTAAAACGTAATAAGACCCCAAATCTTTAATATTAACTATTCACTTATTGACTTCCAATGTATCATCGCACCTTATGCCTTTCTGACCTGAAAAACATGCTTAAAACGTCAACATAAAGTTGGTGAATTCATAGGTTTATGTAAATCAATTGTAGGACCGCAAGATTTCCAAGTGTATGATTAAGCAACAGATGCAAACATCATAAAAAGTAATTACGGTTTCCTAAGCTCATGACACCGAAGCTCGACGTATATGGATGCAATAAATTGCCAATAAATGCCCCTGAATGATGTTCTAACCCGCAACATCCCAAATCCGACATGGTATACGTTTGTTGTCCGGCAGACCGGCACAGTGAGCGCTACTCACCCAAACGGGGACGTCAATCCCAAATAGATCTATTTATAACATTCGCGCTCGCAATCTAGCAATTGACAGTTCATGATAATGGGGCTCAGTGGGTTATCGCTACTTAGGCAAACACGTAATCAAAGTATAAAATGTACACTTGCGTCCAATTTGTAAAACAAAGCATGTTCTCACCCCAACGATGTAAATCATTTAAATAATTATAAAACATGGGGCTATGAACTCACCTTAGAAGGTAGTCCTCTGTGGATGATAAATATATCCAAGTATAGCAATGAAACACACCGTCAAATACCTAAGTAAATACGGCCAGTCTTAGTCTACATATTTAGGCTAATGACTTAATGCATAAACTACAATATCTTGCTAGTTTATATATACTGTTATCACTTGTGTGGTGGTGCACATGTTTATTATATTTATATTTACGTGATGGATTTTGGGAAACGTATAAGCGTTGTTAATAAATATTCATATTTATTAAGTCGTGTTCAAAACCGAATAATATCCGAACATATTATAACTCGTCTGATTCGTTAAGTGTTTAAATAATTCACTTTTGTTCACAAAATACCCTTAAGTTTCTTATAATTACAAAACAGTCCCTAGGTTTATTAAATATACAATATTTACATTTTAAACCCTTAAGTTTCCAAAATTACACTTTTAGTCCTCCAACTTTACAAGTTGACACTTTAGGTCCTTTAATGTTTAAAATAGTCCCTTAAGTCCAGAAATGACAGAAACAGCCCCTATACCTTATAAAATCAGTTATTGACAGTTTTAACCCCTAAGTTTGCAAATTGACACCTTTAGTCCCTTAACTTGTAAAAATCGCATTTTAACTCCAAATTACAGTTCTAAACAAGGGTGCATTATGTTTGACTTAATTCCAATAAGTCAAATAAGCAGTGACAGCCCTAAGAATAAGCTCGGATGGAGCTTATTTTGGCTTATTAAGCTTATGGGTCCTTTATGGACGCCGTTAAGTCCAATAAGGTCAATTAAAGGTCCCAATTGGAATTAAAAAGAGCACAAAAGCCTTTATAAGCCTAATTAAGGTTGTTAGCTTACCAATAAGCTTGAGAGAGCTTATTGGAGCTTAATAACTCAAACCTGAATAGGTTTAAAAGGTTTTATTAGTGTTTCCAACTTATTTTCTAGGCGTATCAATCACAATGGGGTTTGTTTGTTTGGTCAGCTTATCCAATAAGCTAATAAGCTTCGTTATTAGGCTTCTTAGGCCCAATAGGAACCCGAAAGGATTTTAAGTGTTTTAGTAGGTCCATTAACACTAATTAAGTCCCATAAAGCCCTTTCAAACTTATAAATGACCCTTAAGCTCACAAATAAGCGTTAGAGCTAGGTTGTGGCTTATGGTTCGCGGTTTGGACATGTTAATGGGCTAGTAAGCCCGTTAAGGGTCCGGTTATGTTTCTAGCTTGTGTCAAGGTCCATGTTAGTTTCAATAAGCACCCTAAGTCCCTAATAAGCTCGTAAAGCTTATTTATAAGTCGTAGGCCCTCCCTTCGAGGTCTGATGGGCCTGTTGGGCTCCTTTAATGGGCTGCCAAACCCAAAGGTGACCTAGATAATGTCCTTGGGTTACTAGTTTTGATTCTAAGGTTTTAACAATTTCGTTTAGCACTCATTACCACTTATTAGTCATGATTTAATACATGCTTCCGACTAAAAAGCCAAAGAACGAGATTTCCCAGTCAATTTCTTATGTTTTACATGAGAAGGTTAACGTATTTGTCGTGGTATTCACATAACAAAAGCAAATGATCTTTACAATGTTCTCGTTTAGTAATTTTTAGATGAGGAGTTAAGCCTTAACCTCGAATGTTTAACCAGTTTTAATTCATGTACCCACCACACAAGGTATAATGTATGATAAATAGGGGTGCGTGAACATGGAACCCATGCATGACCGGTGATTATGGCTAATTCATATGGGTCATGGGTCATTAGGATATCACTAGTCACATTCATTAAAGGGTATTTGACATCAATAGGGTCATATGCATTGGGTTGTAGTTGTGCTTAGAGTGTCATGTTACGACACATCAATGACTGGTGACAATTGGTAATTAACATGGATCATGGGTCATGTGCGTTGGGTTGTAGTTGGTTATATTGTAATGGAACCCATGCACAACCGGTGATTATGGCTAATTATTCATATGGGTCGATCATGGGTCATGTACATTAGGATATCACTGGTCACATTCATTAATGGGTATTTGACATCATATGGGTCATATGCATTGGGTTGTAGTGGCTTATATTGTAATGGAACCCATGCACGACAGGTGATTATGGCTAATTCGTATGGGTCATCAATCATGGGTCATGTGCATTAGGATATTACTAGTCACATTCATTAATGGGTATTTGACATCATATGGGTCATATGCATGGGGTTGTGGTGGCTTAGAGTGTCATGTTACGACACATCATGATTGGTGACAATTGGTAATTAACATGGATCATGGGTCATGTGCATTGGGTTGTAGTGGCTTATATTGTAATGGAACCCATGCATGACCGGTGATTATGGCTAATTCATATGGGTCATGTGCATTAGGATATCACTAGTCATATTTATTAATGGGTATTTGACATCATATGGGTCATATACATTGGGTTGTAGTTGCTTAAAGTGTCATGTTACGACACATCCATGACTGGTGACAATGGGTAATTAACATGGGTTATGGGTCATGTGCATTGGGTTGTAGTGGCTTATATTGTAATGGAACCCATGCACGACCGGTGATTATGGCTAATTCATATGGGTCATGGGTCATGTGCATTAGGATATCACTAGTCACATTCATTAATGGGTATTTGACATCATATGGGTCATATGCATTGGGTTGTAGTTGCGCTTAGAGTGTCATGTTACGACACATCCATGACTGGTGACAATTGGTAATTAACATGGGTCATGTGCATTGGGTTGTAGTGGCTTATATTGTAATGGAACCCATGCATGACCGGTGATTATGGCTAATTCATATGGGTCATGGGTCATGTGCATTAGGATATAACTGTTCACATTCATTAATGGGTATTTGACATCATATGGGTCATATACATTGGGTTGTAGTTGCTTAGAGTGTCATGTTACGACACATCATGACTGGTGACAATGGGTAATTAACATGGCAAATTTAAATAATAAAAATTGTCCCCCCACCCCCCCCCAAATTATCAATAATTCAAAAATTTTAACTTTTTAAAAATTTAAAATTTGGAGCCAAATTGCAGCCAAAAATTTTAAAATTACTAATGAATATGGACGGTTTATTTTCCTAATTTCAGCCAAAACACTTTTTCATCTCTAAAAAAAAGACTGCAACCAAAACAAAACAATAACATCTCTTTTGACACCATTTAAATACACACTTTTACCTTATTTTCTTTTACACATTTGCGCTGAAGAATCATGGAAACTGAACCATTGATAATCATGCCAATTTGTTAATTATGAAATGAAAATGAAAATGAAAATGAATCTGACAATTTAGGATATCAATCATAGGGAGTAATTGAGGTTGCGCATGGAAAAAAAGGATATGTACAAACAATCATTCCAAAATGGTTATGCTAAGGAGGCATAACCAGGTTATGCAAGTTTCGCAGGGAATATGGAAAACCCGGTAGAGTAAAGCTCAGTGTAACCTTCGATGCATTGAATAGGATATCAAGGAACACACAGAGCATTGTTGTCTATTTTTTAGAGACATGGATCCGTGATCATATAGGTTGGCAGATTCCTAATCCTGAAGAAGGTGGTCCAGAAGCAAGAAATAAACTATGGGATGAAATCACGGTACACATACCTATTTTTTGAAGCCCAGGTACTACATAATTTATTCATGCATTTACATTATGTACAACTAATTAATTCACAAAGATAACATTGTGTTAATCTTGCAGCGATAACTTGATGTTGACTTGACTGTCAGAAAGCTAGTAATGAATCGTCTTGGTCAACTTAAAAGAATTTTAGAAGGAAACTGAGACAGAACACACATATTGCTCCACCCAAGATACACCTTTTAAACCTAAATGAAGTCCTCGTCGAAGTATACTGCAATTTTAAAAAGCCGAAGATGGTCAATTTTAAACTACAACACGCCCACCGAGAATACAAAGGTTTAATTAGTCATTTTTATTAAGACCATAATATTTCATAACTTTGTGTTTCCATATATATTAGTTTTAATACTACAGTCATACTACATCTAAACGCCTTAAAATTATGTTGCAAGGTGAAATCTGCAAAAGCAAAATGAGACAGCGTTTCAAGTGTGTTTTTTCCGCATACAACAGACGAGGTTAGATACCACATGTGAAAGAGAAATGGTAGATTACAACATTGCACATTTGCATATTCATACGCATTTCGTTCATTATCGGTTTAACTTACATGGTATGTATTTGATTTTAGTAAGATTGTAAAAAAAGAAATTAAACAAGATGAAGAACCCACCCTTTACCCTGTGGTGAAAGGAAGGTAAACAAAACGAAATATCGAGATAAGATAGGATCAGTATGCGGATAGAACATGTAAGTATTGAGACTGCAATTTTTTTTATTAGTTCATTTTCGTATAATAACCTATTTCCCATATTGTGTGTGTAGAAAGAAACTGAGACAATATCAAAAAAGAACCTCGCAGGTATAATCAAGCACTAGTGCCAATGACACTTTATTAGTAGGAAAAGGGAGTTAATGCAAGAGGAGTGGGAAGAGAGTGGACATACAAGAGGAATTTTGATCTCTACAAGCAAACAAGCACTAATGAAAGAAGTTTGTTACTAGAAAGTCAACTTGATGCAGCGAGACGTGAACCAGTTGAAGAAAAGAACTATAAATCAGATATTCCAGCTAATGTCATAGTCAAAGGGAAGGTGAACTTGAACTGAAAAATCAGTTTGGCTTGCATAAGGGAGCCGTGCAGTCAACGCCAACTCAATTGACACCACTAGATGTAAGACATTTTTTATGTTGTTAACAATTTCATTTTCTAATTAACTTAATTAACGCTCACAGCACTGATCCTATAGATAGCAGGTACATCTTGACCTAATACACTAGGACCTCATTTTATAAGCACCAAGGAGACCTAATGCTTACAATTAAGTTTCCCTTCAATTCTAATCTTTTCCTAAATAATTTATCATATCTAAGAAGCATTAATATCACAACATTACTAGCTTATTTCGAATAGTATAAACTCAAAGCAACATAATATACTAACATTTGCGAACTACTACTAAAGTACTAACATTTGTACTATAGCACACTAATGACTAAGAGTACTTGGTATAATTTTCTTCATCTTCACCCAGCTGTCTTAAAACCCTAACCACAGCAGTATCCATCAGCAGTACTAAGAATCCTTTAATCCTAACACATTTCTTAATGTTATATTGCAGTGGTTTCTGCCGGTGGAAATCATCCAAATAAATAGCAGTGCTGATGAGGAGGGCGGAACAACTGTTGTTGGATGTGATCAGAATGATGCGAGCATTCGGAAGGAAATGCAAAAAAGTAAGTAATTAATAAAACACCCCCCCTGTGATTTTTGATTCTACAAACAAGCATTAATATTTACCGTAGTTTTATATGCATACTGGAAACTTTAAATCTGAGGGAGCTAATATACGACTAATCAATTCCCGAAAAGGATCTCAAGTCAAGAAGGAATTCCCAATCCAAAGAAAATGTGTCGGTACTACCACAAGTATGTATTTCAACATGTTCATATATTCTTTTTTTAATTAATTTTCTGATACATACATGCAACAAATCATTTTTTAGGCAATAAAGGCAGACTGTGGGCACTTACAGAAAATCAACTATTATTGATGAGGGTACCATATACAGAGTGATGGAAATAATGCTATCATACAAGCACTCCCAAAGGATTCTAGCAAATTGTCAATGATAAATCTCTAGTTGAAGGCACATTTATACCGATGTAGGAAATAACGTTTGCACAACATTTGGATGCCAGTAGTGTTTTTTGCATGCCAAAAATCAAGTTGTTTTGGATCCAAAGGTACATACATGTGTTCTATGAACCTACATATATATAATTCTTCATATTTAATTCAGTGTTTCATACACGCAGGCTTTTTTTCCTGCAGGCAACACCACCAAGTAACCATACAAATGATAACTGTAGAACACAACTGCACCTAGTACAAAAAAGCGCTAAAACGTTTAACGTCCTCTATGATGCCATGGCAAAAGAAGCTAATAAGAAGAGATCAGAAGGCCTTAGTTATTGAGAAGTTAGTATATACGACATGTACAATTTTATATTGGTTCCAGTTATATTACATTCCGTTATTGTATTTGAAATTATTTGATATAGAAATTGATTTTTGTATTTGATATATATTGGATTTCTAAATGTGACTAAAAGATGCATATAGTCACATTTGTTAACACATTTTGGTCATTGTTTGCTTAAATTTTTGTGTGACTAAATATTACAAAAGGCCACACAAACATAAAATTCATGTGGCCATTGGATGATTAATAGTCACACAAAATACACATTTCTTCACTTTAAACACCATATGGTCACACTTATTAACACTTTTGGTCACTTTATGCTAAATTGTATGTGACTAAATACCCAAAACAAACATGCTTTATGTGACTAAATGCTACAAAAGGCCACACAAACATAAATTTTATGTGGCCATTGGATCATCAATAGTCACACAAAATACAAATTTATTCACCGTAAATAGCATATGGTCACACTTATTAACACTTTTGGTCACTTTATGCTTAATTGTATGTGACTAACTACACTCAAAAAACATGCTTTATGTGACTAAATATTACAAAAGGCCACACAAACAAAAAATTCATGTGGCCATTAGATGATCAACAGTCACACAAAATACACATTTCTTCACTTTAAACACCATATGGTCAAACTTATTAACACTTTTGGCTACTTTATGCTTAATTATAATGTACTAAATTACACAAAACAAACAAATATCTTTGTGACTAAATATTACAAAAGGCCACACAAACATAAATTTCATGTGGCCATTGGATGATCAATAGTCACACAAAATACACATTTCTTCACTTTAAACACCATATAGTCACACTTATTAACATTTTTGGCCACTTTATGCTTAATTGTATGTGACCTAAACACCCAAAAGAAAACATCTTTTGTTTGACTAAATATTACAAATTGGTCACCCCCCCCACACAAACATAAAATTCATGTGCCATAGATGAACAATAGTCACATCTAATACATCATTTCTTCTATTAAAACATCATAATTTACCACACTTATAATTACTTTTTGGTCTCTTTATGCTTAGTTGTATGTGACTAAATACCCAAAAAAATATGCTTTGTGTGGCTAAATATTACAAAAGGTCACACAAACTTCAAATTCATTGGTCATTGATGAGCAATAGAAACACCAAAAGTACACATCTTCAATTAAACACCATGATAGGTCCACTTAATAACACTTTTGGCAACTTTTATCTTAATTGTATGTGAACTAAACACCAAAAAAACATGCTTTGTGTCACTAAATATTACAATGGGCCACACAAAACAAAAATTCAAGTGGCCATTGGATAACATATTAGAACTAACAAAACACACATTTCCTGCACTTTAAACACATATGGTCCACACATAATAACACTTTTGCCCCTCTAAAGTTTAATTGTATGCGACAAAAATACAAAAAAACATGCTTTATTGGTTTGACACATTTGTTTACGTCCTAAATGAACCTATTTAGTCACGAAAAAAAAAAAACGTTGAATATGGACACTAAAGCTTCCTTATGTGGTGACTAACTCGATGCTGACGTAAAGTTACCTACTGGCCGCGCGAACTTTTGTCACACACGAAACTTTTCGCGTGTGTGACTATATGTATATATTCACACATTTTTGGTGTGACCAATACGCAAAACTTTTTGTACAGTGAACATAACACAATCTATTCATTCAAAACTGGAGACAATTTTTTACATGAAATAGGTTTTTGGTAGCACAAAAATACAATACAAAATATCTATGCTATGCGAGAGGGGAGAACACCTATTACTTTAACATGGCCTGAAACTACTGCCCTATCAAATTAACAAGACATATACCACTAGATCACTATCAGCAATCCCTAAAGCATCCAATCCTAGTGATCTAACTCTACATCTTCTGTGCTGTGCCTAGATCTCCTATCCGCTGCTCTCGCAGTGCTAAACAACGCGGACGGCAAGTCACACCAACTCTCGCCTCCATGTCTCTCATCATACGGAAGTCTCTAGTCTCTACACCTGTGCCTGACGCCTACGGTCAGTCACTCGAGAGCTCGTAACACTCACTTGTTCCATCTGGGACGAGTCTCTGTTACCTGTGCTGTGTCTGAATAAGAGTACCCTGCAACTGTAGTTGTGTGTGATGTGCATGGAGCTGGGACTCGTGTGCATATACCTGCTCAATGTGGGTCTGAAGCTCATAATGGACCGCATGACTCAATCTTATCGCATGAGCCCAATCCTCTTGGGAAGCATAGGCCTCCTCCTCTACAATGAGTACCGTCTCCTGGAGAGTCATCCTATCCCCCATAAGTAAGTCGACCCGCTGCTAGTCCATAGTGACTCGCTGTGATATGTGAGTCCTACTATCCTGAGCATCCTCTAATAGAGCATATAAGTCCTGCGTATAATGCTCATGGAGCTCAGCAAGCTCTATAATCCTAGTATTGACCTCTCCTACGGTCATAGGTGCTATCTCAGGAACTGCCTCTGTCGGACCCACCCAAGTATCTTTAATACCATACCCAACCTCTCTAATCCCTCGTCATCTCTCTTCAGCGTCTAAAGTGCTGACAAACCCATAATCTATCCCCTGACCTCATGTAGGTCTAGCAGTAAAACTCTCCCTGACCTCATACCTGGAGCCTAGAGCAAACAAGCACGACCTCTTACGAGGTAGATGCTCTCAAGAATATCATCCTTATGGTCAACAGGTGGTGGCATGTATAGAGGTGGTGGTAGTGGTGGTAGTGGAGGTGATGGTAATGCGGCAGTAACCACATCAATAAGGGCCTAGTGGAGCTAATTCCTGATGTCTGTATTGGGTTGGACACCCAATGATGGTACTAAAATGGTATGGTACAGGTGTGGGTGATGAATGTGCAATGGGCCGTGCACCTAGCATGGCACTCCCCTAAAAGGTGGTGATAGTGAATAGTGGTGAGTGAGGAGAAGGCATAGGCTAGAAGCTCTCAACCTCTGCCTTCTAGTGGAAGGGATATAGAAGCCTAAGACCAGACATAATCCTAGCACCAGTGTATATGTCAGTTGAGGGTGGTGTATAACATGATTTGTATCCCCGCAGTGAGGAACAAGCTTGACAGTAGTAACTTAAACCGCGGGAGTCGCAGGAAGCCAAGTGTTCCTCCTCCTCATCCTCCTTAACTTTCATCCCTCTTTATCCTTATCCCATCATCGACGATCATCCTGATGAAATTGTGTCATCATCATCTCCATCCTCTTCCTCGTCTATGGGATAGTCAATCAGACCATCCTCGGTCTCATCATCCTCATACTCCTCTGGATCCTCTTCTGGATCCGACACAACAACATATCCTAGTGACTCAGCATAGGTATTCTCAGGAGGTCATGGGCTTCTCTTAACAAGGAAACGCAGCTTCATCCTCCAATGGTATATACACAGGTATATAGGCATCTGACAGCGTAGTTCCATGGATCATGGTGGCTGAATTAACCAAGGTCACGCTTATCCCTCGTCTGTGGTACTGGTGGTTCTGTAGCTCCTCGAGTCAGGGTATGTAATCCGGTGATGGAGGGGCTACCGGCTTGTAATAGGGAGTCCCATCGTATCCTAAATATATGAACTCTGAGAACCTCCATCAGATATCTCCTCATCGGCTCCCTAAAATACCCTCCCTGGCTCAGAGTCGGTGTAGACGGAAGTGCAGGTAAGCGCAGATGATGCAGAAGACATGACTGCTGTAAAAACAAAAATAACTTATATAATTATAAATTTTAAGACTCTTATAGTATACGTATAAAAATTTATATCTCGTACATCAATTATGGAAAAGCTCGTGAAACTATAATGCTAAATACAATGTATGTCATTAAGCTCATATGCTGATTGCAGACAAGTAATACATATGTGTTCCCATGCAAACCCCATTGAAATGCTGTTTTGAAAATGGTTATAGACCAAACAAAAACTTTGACCATGGTTCTCATACACCTGGCTCAGATACCAATCTGTAACACCCCCAAATACTGGTAGCAGCGAATGTTTGAATATCCGAGGCGTAACTTCATAGATAAATAGCACAAATATAGAACGACCACTAAAAGTGTCGTTTTAAAAAGATACATTGGATAACAAAATACTAGTTCATATACATAACTCATGGCTTTAAAATTGTTCGACAATATAAGAAAAGATTTCGTTTATAACAAATGTTCCCAAAATGTAATACCCCTAAATCTTTAGAACTGACTCTCCAAAGAGTGACCCCCAATGTATCTTGGCACTTCGTGCCTTATTGACCTGAGAAAAACATGCTTAAAATTCAACATAAAGTTGTGAATATTCATAGTTAATGAAATCAAAATATTAGGACCGCAAGATTTCCATGGTGTAGTATTAAGCACAATGCAAACAATCATACAAAGTAATTATGTTTTTCCTAAGCTCATGACACTTTAAGCGCGACATTATAATCCAAAAAAATTCTAAATAATGGCCCTGAATGATTTTCTAAACCACAACAACCTAAATCTAAAACATGGTATACGTTTGTTGTCCGGCAAACCGGCACAGTGAGCGCTACTCACCCAAACGGGAATGTCAATCCAAATATTATCTATTTATAACATTCGCGCTCACATTCTAGTAATTGACAGTTCATATATGGGCTCAGTGGTTATCCGCTAACTAGCAAACGACGATATCATAGTATAAAATGTACACTTGCGCCAATTTGTAAAACAAAGCATGTTCTCTCCCCAAAGATGTAAATCATTTAAATAATTGTAAAACATGGGGCTATAACACACCTGATAGGTTAGTTCCTTCTGTGAATGATAAATATATCCAAGTATGGCAAAATGAATCACAAACCGTTAAATACCAAAGAAAATACTGTCATCCTTATCTAGACAAGTTAGCTAACGACTTAATCATAAAACTTAAACAAATAAATGCTAGTTTAATATAATATATTGTTATCACTTTGTGTGGTGCATACGTTTTAATTTATTTGTCTTTTCTTTTTGGTCACTGGAAGAATACGAGCTAAGGATAGATATCATTAATGAATATAATATTTATAACCTGATAGTTATACAACCGATAAAACCTTGACCTAAATAAATAACTATTTTAGGTACATTAAGTCCAGTCCGACACATTCAAGTAAGTTTATAAATATCATTTAAGTTTATAACATATACTCATTAAAGTTTCTAACGTTTGACAACTTTAGTCCTTTTTTTTAATTTGGTTAAATTATACTTTTTAACCCATAACTTTCCCCAAGTTTTTCACTTTTTAGTCCTTTAATTTAACAAAAGTTTATACTTTTAATATAGGTATACCAAAACATCACTGTATTTTTGTGAAAATAAGTCAACAACAGTCCTTGGACTCATAAAAATCAATAATTTATAGATTACACCCACTCTATTTGCACTTTACACTTTTAGTCCCTAAATTAGTAAAAAACACTTAAGCTCGTTTAAGTCTAACAGTGGCAATAAGTTTATAGCTCCAATTAGCCATATAATGCTTTGCAGCTTATAAATAAGCTCGGAAGAGCTTATTTAGCTTATTAGGCCCTTGTTGTGCTTGATAAAGCCTAGTTAACAAAATAATTCCCAATTTAATTTTTCAAAGCACTAAGCTCTATTAAGCTCATTTAAACTTAACGAAACTGTTTGTATGCTAAAAAAATAAGCTTAATAAGCTATTACGAGCTTAGAGAGGTCTCGTTAGACCAATAAACCTTAATAAACCGCAATGTTTTTAAAAGTCCATTAGGTTTCCTATATGATCCAACTTATTTTCTTTCTCAATAACACTTATGGGTCGTTTTTATTGCTCGGCTTATTTATAAGCCAATAAGCTCGTTAATGGGCTTTTGAGTCCAATAAGAACTCGATAAGGTTTATACATGATCCAACTAGTCCCTTTTAGGTCCATTAGCATTTTCTAAGTCCAATAAGCTTATTAAACTGTATAAGCTCACAAATAAGCTCTTTAAGCTTTTTGTGGCTTATGGCTCAGCGTTGGAACTACAATGGGCCGACAAGCCCATATGGTCGAACAAGATTTTCTAAGCTATACTAAGGTCCATGTGAGTTCTATAAGCACTTTAGGCTTCTTAATAAGCTCGTGGAGCTTATTAATAAGCCGTGGCCTCGTAGACGTAGCTTGTTGGGCCTGTTGGACCTGTTGGGATTTAACAAAACCAATTGTGGCCCATTAAACTCACTAGTTAGTTTCTAGGGTTTGAAACCTTACGATAAGCACTCGATGATCAATTATTACTCGTGTTTTACTACATGCATTCGTCTTATTAGCTCGTACATTCGTTCCTAAGTCAAGACATCACGTTTCTATGGAAAGTTTACTTATAGGTTTTATATATTTCGAATATATAGGGTGATTTTCATATAAGTTACCATTCTTGTATTTTAAACGTAAAGCTTAGGACTTAACTCGATGATTAACCATGTTTTATACACGTTAGCACCACACAAGATCATATACATGTAATATATGTGCGTGAACCATGCATGGGTTGAACCATTCACGTTCATGCTCACGTTAACTTGTTACACACAAGTTAACGTGACCCTTATAACTAGACATGAATAAAAACGAATAGAATATGAAATGTAAAGCTTAGTTCGAGACTTACAAGGGTCCTAGTGTCCTTGAGATGTTATTGTGTATACAACATGAATCGTATAACCCCAAATTGTATAAGTACGATTGTATTTTCCTCCCTAGCTTAACTCGATGCCTTAGAATCCTTTCTTTGTAAAGTGTGGTGTCGTGTTTGAGTTGGTTATTATATAACCCGAATACAATGAGAGAAAACAATGTGGTTTTGGCTTGAGAGTGTTTGTGAGTTTAGGAAAATGTTTTAAGAAATATTTAAGTACAAATATAGTGAGTAACTATAGGCTTTGATAGCGATTAGTTTTTCCTAGTTTCATCCTAATCAAAATCATGCCTATTATGTTTTGTAGGGTTTTATTTAGTCTCACGTTGTATTTTTGCTAAACCACCTAAGTCACATCTCTTATACCATAAATTTGTACAAGATTGTACGTAGGAATGTGGAAATCTTAATGGTTTTTTGTGTGGTGCTTGCTAGCCGCGACATCAAGGAGGACAAAAGAGATCAAAATGGTTATTAACCATTGTGTAATAAGTTAGTTAGAGACATGTTGTACATGTTTTAATTAAACATAGGTTGTACATGTACTTAAAGGATATTAGGAAGATTTCTAGGTGTATATATGTATGGGACGAATGGTTTTATGGGTTATACTTACCCATATTCGGCCAACATGAGTTAGTAACACATGATTTGATTAAATTTTGTGTTTAAGGTTTAAAAGTGGTTAATGGTTTGAGTCTAGGTAAGTCAAGGTATTTCTGGGGTGTGACTAAATGTATTTTATTGCGAAACGTAAGCCTTTTACGTGACCAATAAAAATAAAATACACAAAGTTAATAATTATCTTCTTAATAATTATCTAACACTTTGATTGACGTAAACCTTAATTTATTTGGTGTCCGTTTACGTTAAATGATTATTTCTAGTCTACGCGATTTAGCTTAAGAGTTAAATTAAAAGTAAACGCGTATTGGACTAAAATAAATAGTGAAGAATAATAGAGTCGTAAAATGACCTAAAATTGAGAAATGTTACAGCTGAGCTAATGCTCAGTGAACAGATATAATAATAATAACGGAAATAAAATGAAGGTTTGAACGAAACGGATCCCGAGAATCTGCTAAACAAATGCCAAACGATATATATAGAACAATGAATAGGATAAGAGTAATCAAATGAAATCCCACGAGCCTAAACAAATGTCTAAACATGATACATGAATAGACCTTAAACAAATAATCAGATAGTCATAATCAAATGTACACAGGCAAGCTCCTCCTGTGTACCAAATGTGATATGGGGTGTATTGCACACACACAACCATTCACCTAAACTGAACGGAACAAAGTACCTAGGATGCATCCATACGCTCCCTGCAGAACAAAGTTATATCCATATACAAGCACTATGGCGAGTGTACGAACATATATAATCAAATCATAATAAGTGCACATACAAAAGGGAATGCCGTGGACTAATCACACAGTCACAAATAGTGTCATGCCATTGGTGCATCAATGACATGGTCATGCTACCTCCATGACTAGATACAAATAGCTCGGGCAAAGAGATAGGCAAAAGATATAATGATCAAGTTTCACATAATCCAAATATGGAAACAAATCTAGTAGCATATTCCAAACAAGAACCAACAGATTCATACAAACGAATATCGAATCAAACGGATTGTCAACATCAAACGAGTCATGATTACGGATAGCAACTCAAAGGAATATCAAATAGATCAAGTAGCCAAACAAAAGAGAATGAATTCCTTAATGAATAAGCAATCGGAGAGAAATGAACACAAAAGCAAGAGATCACAACACCTTCACCGAATCTACAAGAACCCATGATTACATGTCATTATCTATCTTATTTTATAAGTTTTACATTTGATCTTACCATAAATAAAGTTTACTTGACCTAATTAAGGTTTCCAAAAATTTTAGATTTTGACTACTTATTCAAGGTAAGTTTTCATACATAAATGACCCATAAAAAACATCTTCTAAAATTACACCAAAACTTACAGAGGTTCCTACATATGTCTAATACACCAACGATCATTGGTTTAATTTATTTCCATGTTTAAGTATCCCTTTGACCCTTGTTACCCAAAACTGATCCTGATTTTGATCTGACAGAACCTTCGAAAAGTTCACGCGTAAAAACCCAACTTAAACAATTCAGAAAATTCTAAAAAAAATCATGGATGTAGCACATATCATGAAGATTTACCAAATCATATTTTAAAGTCTAACTCCTTACGGTTTGAGAATTAAAAATCAAACACTACAACTGAAATTTTCGGCCAGAATCTGCAGTTTTGACACTTAATCTTATAAAATCTAAAAATTGACCTTCCCGACCTCCAATTGACATGAGGCCACATTTTCTAGAAACTAGACTCTTTGAATTTAACTTTAGGCTCAAGAATCATGTTAAAACCACTTTTTATCATCAAGTTATACCCCGTTGAACATGACCTAAAATTCTGCCCAAAATTATTAAGTATGAAAACCCAATTAACACCCATCAAAACCAACCCTAGGGTTTCTAATATTGTAGTTTTTATTAATAACACATTTAATGATCATCTTAGGGTTTCATAACATGTAAGTAAGCCATATTTATCAGATTACATAATTTGCAAATTAACAAATTCATAACTACATGATTTCTTCTTTTTACACTTTATGATTTTATGAATAAAACTTCTGTGTAATCATGGAAACACCAAGAATGAATTCAAAAGAGACATGGATTACTTACAAATTAGAGATGGAGACAAGAACAAGAAACAAACACCAAGGAATCAAAGATCAAAACCACACTAAGAACACCAAAACTTCAAGGATTACCCAAAAACACCTAAACCTTCTTCTTACTTGAAGCTTCTATGGAGGAAAACACAAAATTATAGTGAGAAAATTTTTAGAGAATGATGGAGAATGATGGGAGAGGAGGGCGGTTATAAAGCGGTAGAGAGGAGGGGGAAAATGTTTCTTTAAATCTTTTTACACTTCATTCCTAAATAAGCTAGACTTCAAAATTAAAAGATTTTGGTGTATCAACACCTATAGGGGCCGGCCATTTGAAGCAAAGGAAGGGGGACAAAATATTTTTTTTCTCATTTTAAAGATTACACAAAATACTTGCTAAAACCTTTTAACACTTATCCTTTAAAATAGGTTTTTTTTATAAAAAGAAAGTAAATATACAAAATAATCAACATTACAATATATATATATATATATATATATATATATATATATATATATATAATATTATATATAATATAATATATAAATATATATATATATAATTTTAAATATGGGTCGCCATATAAAAGTACGATATAATAAGTTTTATATATTTTATAATTTTTAAAATACAAAATTACCTTATGTTTATTCTTTATCAATTTTTCCAAGAATTATAACCTAAGGTTTTATTTTCAAATTACTTATATAAACTTAGGTTATAATCAAAATTACCAATATTAAATGAATTCAAATTTTGGGTTTTTTACAACTCTCCCTTTAACTCCTAAAAATAAAATTTTTGTCCTCGAAATTGAAATCGAAATTGAGATAGGTAGATGAATTCAGGGTTATTCAGATTACCAAAGATGACACGATTGGTATGACAAACGATAGGGGCGCGATGAACAGTCAACCAATTCATACCAAGACTAAAATCGAAATCACTCAGTTCTAAGAGAGGCAAATTAGTAAAACAAATCTTATCATCAAAACGAAGCGGACAGTTCGGATATTCGTGGTCAGACTTTTCATAGGCGTAGATATCGATAAGGTATAATTAAGTTGCGTAGGGAAGATGCCAAGGTGTTTAATAAATGAGACAGAAACCACAGAATGTGTTGCACCCGTAACAAATAAGACAAAAACAGCACGACCATTCAAGAAGAGAGTTCCCGAAACGATACCTGAAGAGTTAGCCACCTGATCCTTGGTCGAAAAAAATACTCGGTCAACGAATGAAACAGCGAAGACAATTTAAAGTTAAGATCAAAATACGAAAGGAAGCGATCATATCAAAAGGAAGCCTAATGTCTACCCAATCCTCACAGGTCATAACCTAGGTTCTACAGGGCTCAACCTGGCAGCTCTGATACCATAATTGTAACATCCCGCTCTGATAAAGAGACCAAGAGTCACATTATGGTGTCATATCAGAACATATAAACGCAAGCGGAAGACTTTATTAAATAAAAATACTAAGTCATTAAACAAATGACTTCCAAAAGTATAAAATTCCAACAAGGTCTAAATGAAAGAAATATTCAAACGAAAGGGTCTTAAATATAAATCCAAAACAATGGGAAAACTATCAAAGGTTAGTCCTCTAGAAGCATCCTACACTCATCACTTAAATCCCAGCTTCCGGCTTAGTACCTGTCGCAGGAAAAGAAAATGCGGCTGAGCTAACGCTCAGTGAACATATATAATAACAACAACAGTAATAAGATAAAAGAATGAACGAAACGAATCACGAGAATCTGCTTAACAAATGTCATATGAAATAATAAGCGATAATTAAGAATTAAGGATAACAAAGGAGTGCCCACGAGCTCAACAAATGTCTAATCATGATACATGAATAGACCCTTAAATAGATATAATCAAATAGCCACATAATCAAATGTACACAGGCAAGCAACTCCTGATGTACCAAATGTGATATGGGGTTTATTGCACACACACTACCATTCACCTGAACTAAACAGAACAAAGTACCTAGGATGCATCCATACGCTCCCTGCAAAACAAATTCATATCCATATACACAAGTACAATGACGAGTATACATACATATGTAAGCTAATAATAATCAAATGCCATCATTCAAAAGGGAACGCCATGGACTAATCACACCGCCACAGATAGTGTCATGCCATTGGTGCATCAATGACATGGTCATGGTACCTCTATGACTAGTTCAAATAGCTCGGGCAAGATTTAGGCAGAAGATATAAGTGAACAAGATACTAATGATCAAGTCAAGATAACGGATCTAACATCATATTCAAACAAGGATCAAGGAATCACGAATACGAATATCAACGAATATTAAATGAAATTATGAGAACGGATAGCAAATCAAACGGAATATCAAATGAATCAAGCAGCTAAACAAATGAGAATCAAGTCATGAGATGTCCTTACTAAAAGGACGGGATATATGTACCTTAACGAACAAGCAAAGGAGAGAACGAACACGAAGACAAAAGATCACAACCTCTTCACTTAATCTACAAGAACCCATGATTACATGTCATTATCTATCTTATTTTATAAGTTTTATCACTTGGTCTTACCATATATAGAGTTTAAGTGACCTAATTAAGGTTTCCGAAATTTTTAGAATATGTCCAGTTTTTAAGGTAAGTTTCCAAGCTTAAAAGACCCATAAAAACACCTTTTAAAAGTATACCAAAAATTACAGAGGTTCCCATATACGTCTAGTATGTCTATGAATTTTGGTGGATTTTATTTCCATGTTTAAATACCCCTTTTACCCTTGTTACCAAAACTGATCCCGAAATTGATCTGACAGAACCTTCAAAAAGTTGACGCTTACAAACCCTATTTAAACAACTCAGAAAATTCTTAAAAAAATCATGGATGTAGCTAATATCATGAAGATTTACCAAATCATATTTTAGAGGCTAACTCCTTACGGTTTGAGAATTAAAAATCAAATACTATTATTGAATTTTTCGGATAGAAATTCCAGATTTGACACTTAATCTTATAAAATCTAAAAATCAACCTTCCCGGCCTCCAATTGACATGAGGCCGAATTTTACAGAAACTAGACTCTTTGAATTTAACTTTAGGCACAATAATCATGTTAAAACACATTTTTATCATCAAGATACACCCCGTTGAACATGACCCAAAATTCTGCCTAGAAATTTTAAACATAAAAACCCTAACTTTCACCAATCAAAACGAACCCTAAGGTTTTAATCTTGTAGTTTCTTATTAATTACACCATTAATGATATATAGGGTTTCATAACATGATATTACACCATTTTAAAAAGATTAAACCCTACAATTTAACAAGATTAAGAACACATGTTTTCTTTACAATCTTTTAGGTTTTTATGAGAACTTCATATGTGAATCATGGAATACAAAGATGAAACAAGGAACATGAAATACTTACGAAGAATAAGATGGATACAAGAACAAGAACACCACACCAAGAACACCAAAGAATAGTACCAAGAACCCCAAAGAATTACACCACAAGCACCAAAACTTGAATAACCAACCGAAATCACCTACACCTTCTTCTTCCTTGCAACTTCTATGGATGAATACACAAGTTTTTGGAGTAAAGTTTTTGATAGAATAATGGTGGAGAGGAGGAATATGGCCGGCTATATAAGAAGAAAAGAGAGGGGAAGACACAAATAACTTTCTTGCAAAATTAAAAGATTTTATCTCCTTTTTCCTACACTCTTTTTCTAAAATAAGTTAAGCTTCAAAATAAAAGATTTTCGTAAATAACTCCCCATAGGGGCCGGACTAATGAAGGAAAAGAGGGGGGGGCATAATATTTTTTCTCATTTTTGAAGATTACACAATATTTGCTAAAAACATTTTTCTACTCTTATTTCTTAAAATAGGTTTTATAAACAAAAGGAAAGTAAATAAACAAAATAACAAAATCAAAATATATTCCTAGTGGGGGCCGGATTTATATACATAAATTAGGGAATTATATAATTTTTAAAAAAAACTATATATCTTATATTATAACTTAATAATACACAATTAATTATAACCTAAGGTTTTAATTCCAAATACTTATTATTAAACTTTATGTTATATTTCAAATTAACAAAATGAAATGAAATTCAATTTTTTGGGTTCTACAACTCTTCCCCTCTAAAAAGAAAATTTCGTCCTCGAAATTGAAATCGAAATTGAAATAGGTCAAGGTTATTCAGATTACCAAAGATGACACGATTTGGTATGACAAACGATAGGGGCGCGATGAATAGTCAACCAATTCATACCAAGACTAATATTGAAGTCACTCATTTCTAAGGAAAGAAATTTAACAAAACGAATCTTATCATCAAAATGAAGCAGACAGTTCTAATATTCTTGGTTAGACTTTTCATAGGCGTAGATATCGATAAGGTATAATTAAGTTGCGTAGGGAAGATGCTAAGGTGCTTAGCAATTGAAATAGAAATCACAAAATGTGTTGCACTCGTATCAAATAAGACAAAACAGCACGATCATTCAAGAAGAGAGTTCCCGAAACGGTACCTAAAGAATTAGCTGCCTGATCCTTGGTCGAAGAAAATACACGAGTTAAGATCAAAATACGAAAGGAAGTTATCATATCAAAAGGAAGCCTAATGTCTACTCAATCCTCATAGGTCATAACCTAGGTTCTACAGGGCTCAACCTGGCTCTGATACCATAATTGTAACATCCCGCTCCGATAAAGAGACCAAGAGTCACATTATGGTGTCATATCATAACATATAAACGCAAGCGGGAGACTTTATTAAATAAAAATACTAAGTCATGAAACAAATGACTTCCAAAATTTTAAAATTCCAACAAGGTCTAAATGAAAGAAATCTTCAAACGAAAAGGTCTTAAATATAAATCCAAAACAATGGGAAAACTATCAAAGGTTGGTCCTCTAGAAGCTTCCTACACTCATCACTCAAATCCCAGCTTCTCGCTTAGTACCTGCAGCAGGAAAAGAAAATGCGGCTGAGCTAACACTCAGTGAACAGATATAATAACAACGGTAATAAGATAAAAGAATGAACGAAACGAATCACGAAAATCTGCTTAGCAAATGTCATACGAAATAATAAGCGATAATTAAGAATTAAGGATAACAAAGGAGTGCCCACAAGCTTAACAAATGTCTAATCATGATACATGAATAGACCATTAAACAGATATAATCAAATAGCCACATAATCAAATTTACACAGGCAAGCAACTCTTGATGTACCAAATGTGATATGGGATGTATTGCACACACACTACCATTCACCTGAACTGAACGGAACAAAGTACCTAGGATGCATCCATACGCTCCCTGCAAAACAAATTCATATCCATATACACAAGTACAATGACGAGTATACATACATATGTAAGCTAATAATAATCAACGGCTATCATTCAAAAGGGAACGTCGTGGACTAATCACACCGCCACAGATAGTGTCATGCCATTGGTGCATCAATAACATGGTCATGGTACCTTCATGATTAGTTTAAATAGCTCAGGGAAGATTTAGGCTGAAGATATAAGTGAACAAGATACTAATGATCAAGTCAAGATAACGGATCTAACATCATATTCAAACAAGGATCAAGGAATCACGAATACGAATATCAACGAATATTAAATGAAATCATGAGAACGGATAGCAAATCAAACAGAATATCAAATGAATATCAAATGAACCAAACAGCTAAACAAATGAGAATCAAGTCATGAGATGTCCTTACTAAAAGGACAGAATATTTGTACCTTAACGAACAAGCAAAGGAGAGAACGAACACGAAGACAAAAGATCACAGCCACTTCACTGAATCTACAAGAACCCATGATTACATGTCATTATCTATCTTGTTTTATAAGTTTTATCACTTGGTTTTACCATATATAGAGTTTAAGTGACCTAATTAAGGTTTTCGAAATTTTCAGAATCTGTCCAGTTTTTAAGGTAAGTTTCCAAGCTTAAAAGACCTATAAAAACACCTTTTAAAAATATACCAAAAATTACAGAGGTTCCCATATATGTCTAGTATGTCCATGAATTTTGGTGGATTTTATTTCCATGTTTAAATACCCCTTTTACCCTTGTCACCAAAACTGATCCCTAAATTGATCTGACAGAACCTTCGAAAAGGTGACGCGTAAAAACCCTACTTAAACAAGTTAGAAAATTCTGAAAAAATCATAGATGTAGCTAATATCATGAAGATTTACCAAATAAAATTTTAGAAGCTAATTCCTTACGGTTTGAGAATTAAAAATCAAATACTACTACTGAATTTTTCGGATAAAAATTCCAGATTCGACACTTAATCTTATAAAATCTAAAAATGGACCTTCCCGACCTCCAATTGACATGAGACCGGATTTTCCAGAAACTAGACTCCTTGAATTTATCTATAGGCTCAATAATCATGTTAAAACACATTTTTATCACCAAGATACACCCCGTTGAACATAAAAACCCTAACTTTCACCAATCTAAACGAACCCTAAGGTTTCTAATCTTGTAGTTTCTTATTAATTACACCATTAATGATATCTAGGGTTTCATAACATGATATTACACCATTTTAACAAGATTAAACCCTACAATTTAACAAGATTAAGAAAACATGTTTTCTTTACAATCTTTTAGGTTTTTTTGAAAACTTCATATGTGAATCATGGAATACAAAGATGAAACAAGGAACATGGAATACTTACGAAGATTAAGATGGATACAAGAACAAGAACACCACACCAAGAACACCAAAGAATTATACCAAGAACACCAAAGAATTACACCACAAGCACCAAAACTTGAATAACCAACCGAAATCACCTACACCTTCTTCTTCCTTGCAACTTCTATGGATGAATACACAAGTTTTTAGAGTAAAGATTTTGAGAGAATAATGGTGGAGAGGATGAATATGGCCGGCTATATAAGAAGAAAAGGGAGGGGAAGACATAAATAACTTTCTTGCAAAATTAAATGATTTTTTCTCCTTTTTCCTATACTCTTTTCCTAAAATAAGCTAAGCTTCAAAAATAAAAGATTTTGGTAAATAACTCCCCATATGGGCCGGCCTAATGAAGGAAAAGAGGGGGGGACAAAATATTTTTTTTCTCATTTTTGAAGATTACACAATATTTGCTAAAAACATTTTTACTCTTATTTCTGAAAATATGTTTTATAAACAAAAGGAAAGTAAATAAACAAAATAACAAAATTAAAATATATTCCTATTGGGGGGGGGGGGGGATTTATATATATAAATTAGGGAATTATATAATTTGTTTTTAACTATATATCTTATATTATAACTTAATAATACACAATTAATTATAACCTAATGTTCTAATTCCAAATACTTATTATTAAACTTTATGTTATATTTCAAATTAACAAAATGAAATGAAATTTAAATTTTTAGGTTTTACAAAGAAGGATTCTCATCATCATCTGAATCAGTCTGTTCATTATCTTGTGCATCATTATCACCATCATCATTACTACCACCGTCATCATCATTACCACCGACATCATCTTCGTCATTGAAATCGTCATTTTCATCTTCATTGTTACCCCAAGAATCATCATCACTGTCAGAAGAGTCTTCTTTAGACACATAGGGAACCCCTGGTATCACACCAGTTCCTTCACTTGTGTCTTTAGTCTTGCCGGTTTACTCATCAGGAACCTCTGATTCAAAATTAGCTCCCTCACTTGAGTGTTTCTCGCTTGCTTTTCCTCAGAGTTTTCTTCAGTTGAACATCTTTAAGTAGTGCAGCATCGAAAAGTAACTCAATTTACTTGCCTCTATCAGGTTTAGCTGGTGCAATCTTCTTTGATACCGACTTAGCATGAGTATCTCTGATGACAACACCGGTTGATGGGACAGTAGTGGCCTTTTTGGCAGGTCTCTTAACTTACTTACCCTTCTGAGTAGGTTCTTTGGGAGAAGCTAGGACAATCTTGAGTTTGGGAGAAACATGCTTCTTTAACTTCCTTGCCTTCTTAGGAGGAACTTTCCCAGTAGCATACTCAAGATATGTCTTGTAAGCTGTAGATAGCTTGATGTCGTCATTTATCATTCCATCAGGAATCAATGCTCCATACTTCTGACAATCTTCTGTTTTGGTAACAAAGTTTAGGGCACCTAACAAACTATCATCATGAGCAGTGTGAAGATTTATTATGTTCCTCATAGATATGGAATTGTCTTTGGAGATGAAATGATCAATAATGACTTTGGTGAATCTTGGGTAGGGCATGTGCTCTTTTCTTGCTGAACTAATTTCTCTGTTGTCAGCTTGATACATAAAGTCTTCCCAAATAAGAGCAACATAATCAACATTTTGCTGATTGTACATAGCCTACAAGACTTGAGCTTGTGATTCCCTAAGCCTATCAAGTCTCGTTGATTTCCCAGAGATGCACCTGTTCATGACACCATCAAATTTCCTCCAAGGCTAGTGCATTTGATCAGTACGAATGGTAGAAAGCATTTCACAGTTGCCAGAATAACCAAGTTCCTTGATAAATGAAAGTAAATAATCTTTTTAAGGAAGTTACACATAATCTTGGTTAGGGAGACGGGGATAGATCTGAAGAATCTTACGGAATACTTCAGTGTCAACTCGGCACTTTTTCTCATCCAGCTTGAAGTTGTACGCATCTATGTTTCCAATCTTCTTGATGGTATTCCAAAATTGATGCATGTATATTTCAGGGACTTCAGTAGTGATCTGGAAACCAGGATAGCACGGAGATAGCTTAAGAGCGTCCAAAGTGACTTGATATGTTTCCTCATATCAAAAGGGAACGCCGTGGACCAATCATACCGCCACAGATAGTGTCATGCCATTGGTGCATCAATGACATGGTCATGGTACCTCCATGACTAGTTCAAATATAAGTGAACAAGATACTAATGATCAAGGCAAGATAACGAATCTAACATCATATTTAAACAAGGATCAACATAATCATAATTGCGAATATCAAATCAAACAAAATATCACGAATATCAATGATTCATGAGTATTGATAGCAAATCAGACGGAATATCAAACGAATCAAAGTAGCTAAAACAAATGAGAAACAAGTCATGAGGTGTCCTTACTAAAAGAACGGAATATCTGTACCATAACAAACAAGCAACAGAGAGAAGGAACATGAAGACAAAAGATCAAAACCTCTTCACCGAATCTACATAAATCCATGATTACATATTATTATCCATCTTATTTTATAAGTTTTATCACTTGATCTTACCATATATAGAGTTTAAGTGACCTAATTAGGGTTTCCTAAATTTTCAGAATCTGTCCAGTTTTTAAGGTAAGTTTCCAAGCTTAAAAGACCCATAAAAACACCTTCTAAAAATATACCAAAAATTACAAAGGTTCCCATATATGTCTAATATATCCCTGATTTTTTTTATTTCCATGTTTACATACCCCTTTTACCCTTGTTACCAAAACTGATCCAGAAATTGATCTGACAGAACCTTCGAAAAGTTGACGCATAAAAACCCTACTTAGACAACTCATAAAATTCTGAAAAAAATCGTGGATGTAGCTAATATCGTGAAGATTTACCAAATCAAATTTGAGAGTCTAACTCCTTACGGTTTGAAAATTAAAAATCAATTACTACTACTGAATTTTTCGGATAGAATTCCAGATTCGACACTTAATCTTATAAAATCTAAAAATCGACCTTCCCGACCTCCAATTGACATGAGCCTGGATTTTCCAGAAACCAGACTCCTTGAATTTAACTTTAGGCTCAAGAATCATGTTAAAACACGTTTTTATTATCAAGATACATCCCGTTGAACATGACCAAAAATCTGCCCAGAAATTTTAAACATAAAAACCCTAACTTTCACCAATCAAAACAAACCTTAAGGTTTCTAATCTTGTAGTTTCTTATTAATTGCACCATTAATGATATCTAGGGTTTCATAACATGTTATTACACCATTTTAACAAGATTAAGCCCTACAATTTAACAAGATTAAGAACACATGTTTTCTTTACAATCTTTAGGATATTATATGAAAACTTCATATGTGACACAATGGAATACCAAAGATGAAAACAAGGGACATGGACAACTTACGACGATTATGAAGGATACAAAATAAGAACACCACACCAAGAACACCAAAGAATTGAACCAAGAACACCAAAGAATTACATCACAAGCACCAAAACTTGAATAACCAACCGGAATCACCTACACCTTCTTCTTCCTTGCAACTTCTATGGATGAATACACAATTTTTTAGAGTAAAGTTTTTGAGAGAATAATGGTGGAGATGAGTGAATATGGCTGGCTATATAAGAAGAAAAGGGAGGGGAAGACACAAATAACGTTTTTGCAAAATTAAAAGATTTGATCTCCTTTTTCCCACACTCTTTTCCTATATTAAGCTAAGCTTCAAAAATAAAAGATTTTGATAAATAATACCCCACAGGGGGCGGCCTAAATGAAGGAAAAGAGGAGGAGCAAAATATTTTCTTTTCATTTTTGAAGATTACACAATATTTGCTAAAAACATTTTTACTTTTATTTTTGAAAAAAGGTTTTATAAACAAAAAGAAAGTAAATAAACAAAATAACAAAATCAAAATATATTTCTAGGGGGGGCGGATTTTAATATATATATCTCTTATTTTTATTTTTTTAAGACAATTACCTTATGTTATGTAGTTATAATACACAAATAGTTATAACCTAAGGTTTTTAAATGTCAAATTCTTATTATTTAACTTAGGTTATATTTCAAAATGATAAAATAAAATGCAAACCAAATTTTTGGGTTTTACAAATACACATCAATGTCATTACCAGGTTGTTTTGGACTGGATATTAACAATGACATCATGATGTATTTACGTTTCATGCATAACCACGTTGGAAGATTATACATACATAAAAGAACTGGCCAAGTACTGTAACGACTGCTTATGTTTCCGAATGGGTTGATTCCGTCTCAGCTTAGTCCAAATTGAATATTTCTAATATCTTTAGCGAAATGTGGAAATTTGTTATTAATCTTTCTCCATTGAGGGGAGTCCGCCACATGCCTTAATTTTTCGTCATCTTTACGCTGGTCAAAATGCCAACGTAACAATTTGGCCTCTTTCTTGTTTTCAAATAACCGTTTCAGTCTTGGTATGATGCGAAAATACCACAATAGCTTAGCCGGGGGTCCATTTTTTGTCACATCATCATCAATTTCATCCGGTTCCTTTTTATACCTTGATGTTTCGCAAGTAACACATGCATGCAAGTTTTCGTACTCATCTCTATACAACATACAATCATTCGGACATGCATGTATTCTTTTAGCTTGGTATGTAGAGATGGGTAACTCATTATTCTTAGGAAGCAATCGGTGCATAAAATCTAATAGCTTTGTGAAGCTTGTATCGCTCCAACTACTACTTGCTTTTAATTTTAACAACACCAAAACAGCTGAAAGTATAGAAAAATCACAACCATCATACACTGGTTTCTCTGTGTCCTCAAACAATTGTTGTAAATCTTCTTGATCAATATCACCATCATTAGCCTCCAAATCATGCAACATCTCATTTAAATTTTCATGTCTATCATTAATGTAAGATTCAGTATTCTCATTAGCATTTGATACATGACTTGATGTGCTTTTATCAACTAGTGATTCATCATGCTCTGACCAACAAGTATATTTACGAACAAATTCATGTTTGAGCAAATGAAACTCAATCACTTTGATATCATTATATGGTACACAATTTTTACATTTCGAACATGGACAAAAAATCTCAATATCTCCCTTAGCCACTCGGTTAGACTCAGCAGCTATAAGAAAACTTTGCACTCCATTCACATATTCTGGATCAGTATTATTCCTGTCATACATCCAGTTTTGTTCCATCTGAAATTTTAAAACAACATAATAAATCATATGCATGTATCAATCAAACATATGTGGTCACATGTGGTAGATCCTAACCCACCTTTTGAATATTTTATCTCATATGCGTATACATTTTACCGGGTATAAATTTTAAGAAAAAAAATAGGCAGCATTTCCCCTCAACTCCCCAAGTATGCGTATAAAACGCAAACTCGATGAAGTAAGGAGAAATGTATACCGATTTTTTTCTTAAAATTTCAACCCAGTAAAACGTATACGCATCCTAAATGAGATAAAATATTCAAAAGGCAGTCCCAAACGGGGACTGCCCGAAATTAATCTCTAGTAGATTAATTTCAGACGAGTATTAACTAATTTACATCATGATCTACTAACAACTCCTAGATACACATGTGTTATATATACGCGAACAAACATATCATATATACTTATACATAGAAATTAATAAAAACATAAATTACAAATAACAAAAAATTATAAACTCACCTTATGATCCGAACTTTTCTAAATTGAGTTGAAAATTTCTAGTTTGATCACACCATGAAGAAGGTTTATACCTATATAAATACAAAAAATATATTAGTTAAGCATAAAAGAATTACAATGAGTAAGAATAAATAAAAATATAAACTATTACTCCCTCCGTCCCAAAATTATTGTCCCCCGACAAAATCACACAGTTTAAGAAAAGTGCATTTATTATTGCTTTCTCTTTCTTACTTTTTGACAGAAAGACAGTTTTACCCTTAGGTAATTAATTTAAGTCTTCTTTAAAGTTTGTAATAATAATTTCAAACAAGGTTAATATAGTAAACTTGATCAAACTTCCTTATCTATTTTTAGAAGTGGACAATTAAATTGGGACATCCCAAAAAAGAAACGTGGACAATAAAAATCGGACGAAGGGAGTACCTTTTAGGAGGTTTAATTTGAATTAATTGTGGTAGTTGATTGAGAATTTAATGTAATGTTTTGGATTTTTTTAGTTGAAAGGAGTAAATGTTGGAGTTGTTGGAGAATAAGGAGCAGATCCAAAGAAATAGAAAGAGAGAAGAAGCAACAGGTTTATGTTGGGGAAACATGTGTTTGATTTGAATTTTTTTAATGCGGTTTGTAGAAACCGTATCAAAAAATTATTATTTGATATGGTTTTTAAAATAACCGTATCAAACAATGAAACTTTTTTATAAACCGCACCAAACATTGTTTAATTAGTACGGTTTAAAACAAAACCGTATCAGATGAGATTATTATGATTTTTTGATACGGTTTTTCGGATAACCGTATCCAAGTAGCGTACCAAAAAATAGTTGTGTAGTAGTGAGACCTCGGTCCTAGCTAGGCAGAGTTGTGAAAAAGTATCAAAAAATGGAAAAAGGTAAATTCTCTATGAGAAAACAACTAAATCGTAATAAATTTATGTGAATTCACACATTTTAGATGCGTGTGAAATGCTAGCTATCTAACAGGTGTCTTACAAAAAAATACGTTTCCCTGGTGCTCCCCTAGGCGACTTAAAAAACCCTAACAAACCTAAATCGATCTCTCCAATATTCTTATTTATTTTGATTCTTGATTCGATCTGTTATAGAGATTGACTTTGCATTTGTGTTTAGTCATATCCCTATCTCTGATTCGTCCGTTTGATCACTGATCTATGGTTTTTGGTGTTTTTTCGTTTTAGGGTTTTCAATAAATCGTGTTTAGAACCTTTTTCTCTAGGCAATTGTGGAATTAACTAAACCCTAATCACTTCTGTAACATGATCGATCCTATTGATAGGGTTTCTGGTTGCGTGCTCAGAGGTTCTTTCAATAGCTTGGGTTAGTTATTTGTTGTGTGCTTTCGTAAACATTTAACTTATGGTTAGGGTTTGGATTATATCTGCTTCATTGTGTTTGTTATGTCCGTGGCCTGGTAATAAACTATTCATGAGTTGGGTTTGATTGTGTGGAATGGTGCGTGGTTTTTTGAGCCAAAAAGGGAGTAGGAGGAGGAGAGGTATTAAGGAGAAGCAAGTTTCGATGACGGATAAGTCAGTTGAGGTTAGTATGCATGCTAATGTGGCGTTGGGTAGTAATTGTACTCCCAATGTTGTGAATTCATGTTTGGAATCGTTTCCAACCGTATCTGAGGCAAATGGAATTCACTCTCCTACTAGTGCGTATGAGGGACCTAATCCGGCTGGTAATACTCCTGGTATGTCTACTTCTTATGCTAATGTTATTGGTGAACCAAGTAGAAAGGCTTTGAATTTACGCACTTTATTTACACCAGCGGGAAACGAGGTTGATGTGGTTGTTCCGGTGGAGTCTATTAGAGCTATTAGTGAGCGATTTGCTGATACGACATATGGTTTCTTTTTGGGAAAGCGGGTGACTTATCCCGTAGTTGCTAACTATGTTAGGAACACATAGGGTAAATATGGACTGGTTAAATCTATGCTTAACTCGTCTACGAGGATATTCTCTTTCTAGTTTAGCTCTATAGATGGTTTGGACGCAGTGCTTGAAAATGGTATATGGTTTATACGTAATAATCCGCTTATTATGAAAAAGTGGAATCTGGATGTGAACTTATTGAAAGAAGATGTGGTTAATCATTCGATTTGGGTTAAACTCCATGGTGTCCCTGTGACTGCATTTAGTGAGGATGGTTTGAGTGCCATTGCTATTAAGCTTAGTACTCATTTGATGCTTGAGTCTTATACATTTGACATGTGCATCCAATCATGGGGTAAGGCAAGCTATGCTAGAGCATTGATTGAGGTTCAGGCTGATGTTGAGTTGAAAGATCATATTGTGGTGGCTATGCCTAAACTTATTATGGAAGGGTTCTATACGTGTACTGTTCGTGTTGAATATGAGTGGAAACCTCCTAAGTGTGCGTGTCTTAAGATTTTTGGTCATGTTTAGAATGAGTGTCCTAAGAACATTGATTCGGATTTGGTGAACAACATAAAGAAAACTAGCCAAGCTACTAGGGGTGTTCCGGTTGGTCCTAAGGTGGGATTTAAACCAATCAAACAAGTGTTTAGACAGGTTTCTAAAAAAATAATGTCAACACTAATGGTCATAAGAAGAAAGATATGGAGCCTACAACAGAGGTTAGTAATTCAAACCTATTTGATGTGCTTAATTCGGTTGAAAATAATGTTGATTTGGGTACAAATGGTGGGACTTCAAATCTGGCTAGTAAAAAGGTCAATTCTAGTGGATCATTGTTTTGGAATGTGAAATCTAGTAGTACTAGTACTACCCCTATTGTTGAAAAAATTGATAATATTGAAAGACTAATAATTGAAGAGAATGCTACTCTTGTGGATGATGAGAGTAAACCTTTGGCAAATGTTGATTTTTCGGGTGATCATGATAGTGATGATGAAGTTGCATCTGTTGATAACGATATGGTACTAATAGTCTGCTGGAACAATGGAAGGAATCTTATGAGAATGATGACTACGATTTCGACCCATACGATGATGATATGTATGAAGGCTAGGATATTCTTGACAATATTCAAGCTATATGCGATAATTTGGATATCAAAGTTCAAGGTCGTAAGAAGAAATAGTTATTATTGTTTCTTTTGTAATCTAGTCTCTTTGTGTACCTTTTTTTAAGGAAATAGTTTTGCCTATGTAACGGGCGGAGATGTGGGACTCACCCTCATCTTTTGTACTTAACTGTTTTTTGGAGTAATAAAATTTACCGGAGAAACCCTTACCCAAAAAAGGTGTCTTACAACATACTCTATCTGAATTATATCGAAACCAAAATTATCTTTAAGTCTTTCAAGAGGTTGTTGTTTGGTAAATTCATGGTGAACTTTTTGTAATAATGATGTTCTGTCTGATATTGGATGGATGTATCAGACAACCATTTGAATGTTTTGTCTCAGATAGTTCTAGTTTAGACTTGGATGGTTTTGCATTCTGTTGTAATGAGTTTTGGGCATGTCCAATTCTCTAGTCATTATTGTTGTATTGATTTTGAAAATAATATAAGTTCACCTTTTTCAATAAAAAAGTCTTTGTATTACATTTTTTTTCGAAGTTGTATTCGTGTCTAAGGTCACACGAGCGTGCATGACTTTACAAGCTAGGAAGGTGATGTAGTAAAACAAACAAAAAAGATTTTTCGTACTAGGTTTAATTTGTATGTAAGTTAAGCAAACCTACTAAAAAGAGACTCAAAACTGAAGTTAAGCTGGTATTTCCACCAGATTAAACCCACGGGCCATGACTCGTTTAATTGCTAATCCTTCTTTACTTGATTCCTATAAAGATGATGCAAGCAAAAGAGAAATAATTCAAAATTAGTGGCAGACAAAATGGTGATCCCATGTTGAAGAGAGTAATTAGTAGAGAATCTCAAAATCTAAGTGGAGTGTCCAAATTAACTCCGAGCAACATCGTGGACGGTGCTACCTCGTGCAACTCACGTGATACCTCCACCTATTTTCTTGTTTTTCAAATTGCGCTTTAATGAAACGTTAATACATCTTTTTTTTTTTTTTACTTGAAAACTTTCATTAAAAACTATTATTTACATAGTAAGAGAAGGCAAACGAGCAACAAGCTGCGCCGCTAGCCCTTTTTGTATTCCAAAGCCAATTCTATTAAACACAACGTTTGCGGATCTAGGTGTCATGACATTACTGTTCATAACACGTTGGACTCTGGTAAGTAGCTCCACCGCCTCAGATGCAAGGAAACCAAATGTATCAAATGCGAAAGGAATAAACACGTGTTGATTTTCAATGCATGTTTTCTCGTGTTTTGCCACTTTGCACGAGGCGGCTTTCAATACATCTTTTACCTTTCTAAAGACATATTGAGAGAATAGTGTAGAGGGTAAATGTCATTTATTATCAACTTACTTTCTCATTTGTATCGTAATGACCAATTTACCTTTTTTCATACTCATTACATCTACGTACATTCAAATTTTGTTTGATATCACCAATATGACCATAAAATGACTATATTACCCTTGTCTTCTTTAACATATTTACAATAATAATTTTTTAAAATTATAATTTTTTAAAAGGTACTTTAAACAAAAATATTTTTTTACGCTATTTTTAGTAAAAAATCTAAATTTTTTTTACAAAATTTGTTTAAAAAAATCGCACTTTTTAAAATCTTATTTTTTTTAAAAAAATTTAAACTTTTTCATACTTTTTAAAATTTTAATTTTTTTCAGAAAAAAGTTAATTTTTTTCTACGAAAAAATTTAATTTTTTTAAAAGTTAAGGAAAAAATAAAAAAGTAAAAAAATATTCGAAGTAAAAAGTAAAAAAGTTTTAACTTTTTTATCTTTTCTTAACTTTTTAAATTTTTTTTGTTAAATTTAAAAAGTACGAAAAAAATTAAATTTAGTTTTAAAAAATTAAGATTTTATAAAGTTCGAAATTTTAAAAAAGAATAATTACTTATCAAAGTACAAAATTTTAAAAAAGTAATTTTTTTAAATTACAAAATTTTAAAAAAAATAAAATTTTAAAAATCCGTACTTTTAAAAAAATTATGGTTTAAAAAAAATACTTTTGAAAAAAATTATTTTTTTGTTAAAGTACTTTAAAAAAAATAATGATTGTAAATATGTTAAAGAAGACAAGGGTAATATAGTCATTTTATAATCATATTTGTGATATCGAACAAAATTTGAATGTATGGGGGTGTTATGAGTACGAAAAAAAGTAAGTTGGTCATTACAGTACAAATGAAAAAGTATGTTGGTAATAAATGGCCTTTACCCCTTTGTCTCACGAACTAAACCTTCTTGTATAGAGAAATGTTTTAAAACCTGGTTTTTTAATCGATTTGGTTTAGTAGTCGGTTCATCGGGTTATCGGTTCAACCAGTAGAACCGCTGGGTCAAACCGACGGTATACATATATACAATTTTTTCCTATATTTAATATGTGGTGTGTAGAAAACTAAAAGGGGGGGTTGAATAGTTTTCTCGCTTTTTAATTTAAGGTTTATGTATGTTTGTAAAACTTAGATTCGCTTTTTTGTGAATTCAACGCTTGCACAATATGAACAATATAAGTATATGAAATGATAAAGTAAAACAAGAGATAAGAGTAAGAACAATCAAACCACAACGCGATGATTTATAGTGGTTCGGTAACGAAGCACCTCTTCGCCCTACTCCACTCCCCGAGCACCAAACTCGAGAGTTTTCTTCACTATATCAACAAACTCCCTTATGGCGGAGAAAACCGTACACAACGTTGCTTACACCGATTTACGACACAAAGCTAAATGTCGAGTTCTAATCTTAGCTAGAACCAATCTAACACAACACAACTTCACGACTTGTTCACGACTTCACAACTTCACAACTTCTTCACAACTTCACAACTTCTTCACAACTTCACAACTTCTTCACAACTTCAAAACTTCACTTCACCACACTACTTATATTACAACTATCTAACACTACTTGTTAAGATCACCACGATCTAACTATACTTACAAAGATCGTAAAGATCTAGCTACTACACACAACTTACAAGATATACAATTGATTTACAAATATGTGATATGGATGCAACAAGATTGCTATGCACACTAAGGTGTAATACTTCTTCACTTGATGATGGAAGTATTCTTCTCTTGCACTTGAGGGATTAAGCTTGAATCACTTGGAAACAAAGCTTTATGATTAAATGATCAAAGGATTTAGAGAGATGTATGGGCTGTTTTAGAACAGAAAGAATGAGTGCAAAAGGTGAGAAAAATGTTGGGGAATAGTCCAGTATTTATAGGACAAGCTGGAGGAGCGGGGTCTATGGCCGGTCCCCTTAAATAGGGTGCCGGCCCCCTTATAATTAAGGGGGCCGCCCATGTATTTAAGGGGGCCGCCCATTTTCAGACGCTCCTCCAAGCAATCAAAAGAAGAGACCACTAAGTTTTACTTAGCAGCAGTAACACAAACCTTAGCAGCAGTAACTTCAAGATCATCATGAAGCCTTTTAATCCCAACAATCCTCCCCTAAACTTGATATTCTTCTTCAAAATCTCAAGTTTCTTCATTGAAAGCTTCATTAATCACCAGGAGGATGCTTCCAAACACTTCATTGATTCTTGAGTTGTTTTGTGATGAGCTTAAGAAGCTGATAACACATTTCATTCCAATGATCAGCTTGCAGCTTCCTATTTAGCATATCTGTGATTGTAGCAGGTGTAAGGGGATATCTCTTTTCTACCAGCATATGAATGTGCATATGTTGCATCCTTAAAGAATGAACTCCACATGAGTCATATATTTTCCAATCCAACACTCTGTAATCCTGTTGATTCCTCCATACTTGATCTTCAACATGTGGATCAAACATTGTCTTTAGATCACCCCATAACACTCTCTCATAGCCCTCCTCTGGCCTTGTTGATCCATGCTTAGCTTTTACCAATTTCCACAGGGTTTCCAAATCTTCCCTGTCAAAGCTTTTGAGCATATGACTGAAGACTAAGTACATCTTTGAACTTCCATCAGCCCTGATTATCTGGTAATAGGTTTTCTTCCCTTCTTTATGGATCTTGTAGTCAACAATTCTTGGAGGCTTAGTTGCCAAAGGAATAGCATCAATTGCTACTTCCTCTTTATCAGGAACAACTTCTATTAGTCTTTGAAGCTCTGTTGTTTCTTTATCCTCATCCACCTTTTGCTTCTTAATACTTTCTTTTTCCAGCTCAGTGCCTGCTATCTTTGAACTGCTCTCTTGTGCTATCTCTGCTTCAACTCTTACTTCACTACCTTCCACCAATTCTGTATCCATATCTATAAATGTGTTACACTTTTCATAGCTTTATTAAATAACTTCTGAATATCATCAAAGGTTTTGTTCTTTAATTGATTGTGCTTGTATCCAACCATGTTTTTCAGATAAGTAGACATTGTATTTCTCTTTTGAGCTTTAGTTGGTGGTTTGTTCCTCTTTTCTTTTGCTCTTATTGCTGCAAAGTGCTTCTTTCTTGCTTCTAAGAGTTGTACGAACAACTTGGACTTCTCTTTAATACTCAACTTCTCTTGTTCTTCTGCTTGCATTTGTTGAGCCATTTGATAATCAGCATCTATCATTGCTTGCACATTATCCCATGAAACAATGTTGGCTTCTTCTTCTCTTTTTCTTACAAGCCTATATTCTTCCTCTAATTCAGCTTGCATTTGAGCTTGAAGTATTTGAGCAACTTCCTCATCATGCCTAATTTGATCTTTTTTCTTTGTTGGTTTCTCAGGCTCTCCTATGATACATTTACCTTTATCCTTTGATGGTAGTTGTTGAGGTCTTGTTCTTGTTGTAGATTCACTCTTCTCTCCTATCATAACCCCTTTGACTTTGGATTTTGCACTTCTGATCTCTATTAAAGTCTGAGCAAGAGTCAAATCATCAGTAGTTGTATTTTTAGTTGGATTGGCAGTAGTAACTACTTCACCAGTAGTAGTAACTTTATCAGCAGTACTAACTTCCTTTTCAGCTACATTAATATCTTTTTCATCCATATCCTGTCCTGCAAACACTTCTTCATCATCAAGAACACCTGTATCAAACATTAGATCATCACCATACCTCCCTTGAGTTTCATCAATCAATGTAATCTCTGCATCTTTATCAATGTCATCAATTTTCCTCCCCTGTTTGGATGCATTATCCTGATCACCCAAACTAGCATCATTAGAGGAAACCATTCTTGCAGATCTACCAACCTTGTATAATCTTTTGAGCTTGTGTGTTCTTGATCCTCCTTTCTTCTCTAACTTCTTGACTCTCAGTTTTAAACTTGTAATCTCCTGAGCTTGAGCAGTCTTTGTGTAACAAAGTTCTACTGTTAGTGTAACTTAGTAATGATAGTATATGTAGTACTGCTTGAGCCAAGTTATAACTGTTAGAATAAAAGTTAGTATGCAGCGTTACTTAGTAATGCTGTTGTAGAATGATGAAATATCTAAGCTAGTTACTACTGCTTGTACACAGTTAGTGCTGCTAGTATAAAAGTTAATGTTGCTGCTTACAACTGCTGAAAGATAACAACTACTAGAAGAATTTCTACTATCAAAAGGATAAAGACAAAAGAAAGGATTAAAATAAAGATTGTTTATCAAGATTACTTACGGGATAAGTATGAGATATTTTTGTAAAAGATATGTATATCTTATTAAGTTAGAAGATTTACAATTATCTAATAGAATTATAAAAGATTTGTTGTTATCTTGTAAAGGACTCAGTGTATAAAAGGAAATCCTAGGTTATGGTTATACATACATTCATACGTTTTTTAATATATAGCTTCAAGGTTGTAAACCCTAGTACTAAACAGAGTACTCGTATTATTGATAATAATAATATTAGAGCTTTTCAGTGATATCATTGTTCATATATTGTTCATACAGTTTACTATTTCATTAGTATTCTTCTAAGTATTAAAGAGTAGATTCCGCATACTCTTTAGTATTCACAAAGTTTCTACCATAGTTATTTTGGATTTATCCAAAGTAACTTAACATTTACAAGCTAAGGAATAGATCTTAGTTTGGGTTCATCAAGTGGTTAAAAGCTTGTGTTTGAAACTTTGTTCTTGAAGTAACTAGACCAGAGAAACTCTTTATAATAAGGAAGATATGATCTACAAAAACTGTCAACTCAATATACTGCAAAGTTGCCACATCTACAAAGAGGGGGGGGGGGGGGGGGGGGGGCCGGGGGGGGGGGGGGGGGGGGGTGGGGGGGGGTGGTAGGGGGGGGGGGGGGGGGGGATGGGGGGGGGGGGGGGGGGGGGGGGGGGGGGGGGGGGGGGGGGGGGGGGGGGGGGGGGGGGGGTGAGGGGGGGGGGGGGGGGGGCCGCGGGGGGGGTGGGGGGGGGGGGTGGGGGATGGGGGGGGGGGGGGGGGGGGTGGATTTGATATGTGAGAGCTATGGAATGAGCAATACTTTCAAGATACTAGGGGACTATGCTCTTTGGATGTCATAGGAGAATAGAATCTCATTAAAAACACTGCATGCTTAAACAACAACAATTGTTGATGGTACCTAACTTCATAATACAGGTCTGTAAACACTGAAGAAATTGTTCAAAAGAAGAATGAATATGAACGCAAGAAGTGTGTTACTGATGGCCTTCCTAATGAACATCTAATGACCTATAAATCAGTACAAAGATGCTAAGACTGTGTTTGCTGCTATACAAACTAAGATTTGGTGGTAATGAAGCCTAAAAGACTCAAAAGGACTCTCTTGAAGCAATGTATAAGGAACTTTGTGGATCACAAGCACAGGAGTCAATTGACTCTATTTGTAACATGCTTTAAAAGATTTTAGTCAGTGGCTTTTTCTTGGTGAAATAATTCACAGACGATTTCAATTTGAAATTTTTGAGAAGTCTGCATTCTGAATGGAATATCATGTGTGAGTAGAGAATAAAACCTGATTAGATCATAATAGCTTTGTGTTCTCTACAACAATTTTCACGATTGTGAACAAGAGGTTAAAAGGAAATGAAAGCTCAAGCTCAAGCTAAAGTTCTCATAATATGGTTTGTGGCATCCCCTTGCTGTACTAAATGAAGTTATTATGCTAACAATCAAGTTAGCCTGCTAGCACTCTAAGTTAGAACTGATATGTACTCAAGATTAGTACTGATGTACTCAATGATATTCTATTAATGTATTTATCATCTTTAAGGCTGATATATGTTTGGTTAATGTGCTTGTGTAAGAGTCCTAGTCACACCTAAAAGTTTCACAACTTAATGCTGTAAAAAGAATCCTTTTGATACTGAATGGGTCAACCTAAAATTGGGTCTTTGGTATCCTAAGGTTTCTAACATTTGTTTGGGTAGAAAGCTTATTCTGATAGTGGGACTATGTTGGTGCAGTTTTGACAGGAAATCCACAACAGGAGGTTGGTCATTTCTTGGAAGCAGATTGATTTCATGGCAACTGCTAGAAGTTAACTCTATATATTGCCATCATACTACTAAAGCGAGTATGTTCGCCTGCTGCTAGTGGTTGTGACAAGTTCTATGGATTCAAAATCAATGTTGGATTATGTGTTACAACTTCATGATTACCAAGGTTTTCTTGATAATGAAAGCACACCATCTTGCTAGTTAAGAATCCTGTGTTTCACTCAAATGACTATGCACATTGAGATTGACATCACTTTCATCAGAGATTCAATTGAGAAGGAGCTTATTTAGATGTTCATGATTAAACAGATCAGAATGTTCAAATTTGCTCACAAAAATCATTGATGTGGAGATTTTAATATATGATTGTTGTATTGGAATGCTTAACTTGAAGTATTGATGAGAGTGGTCTTAATTGTGTTAATATGCAGTAGATTATGCACAAATGATGCTTGAAATGGAATGGAACAACAAATAATGATGAAATTTAAGTTAGTGTTGTTGGCCTAACTTACTACTGGTAAGTAAAATTAATTCTACTATTATAATTAATACTGTGAGCATTGAGAGAAATCAAAAATAGACAGAGAGAATTGTAAGCAAAAAGAATCGAGAGAAATAAAAAACAGACAGAGAGAATTGTGAGTTAAAAGAAATGAGAGAAATTGGTGAGCATAAAATAGAAAGAGATGTGTGAAAATAAAAACAGATAGAGTGAATTGGTGAGTAAAAGAATTGAGAGAAATAGTAACTAAAAAATAGAAAGAGTGTTGAGTGATAAAATAAAAAGGAAGTGATTTGGTGAGGCTAAAGAATTGAGTGAATGGTGAGAATGAAAAACAAAAAAGAGAGATGTGTGACATAAAATAGACAGAGTAATTCAGTGAGAAAAAGAATTGAGAGATATAGTGAGAATAAAAACAGAAAGAGAGCTTGTGAGAATCAAAATTGATGATGGAAATGCTTTTTGGAACAAAATTGGAGTTAATGCTGGTGACTCAAGTTTATGTTGTTGGCATAAAATTGATAATGTCAGTGTTAAGTTATTGCTGCCAGACATAGCTTACTACTGTTGGGCTATTGCTTTGGGCGTGTAAGTTTTGTGGGGAGGTGGTGGGGCTTCGTAATGTTGGTTAGACTTTACTTAGTACGGCTAGTTTTAAGTTAAGGCTGTTGAGGGTGATTTCATAAATACTTAGATAGGTTTCAATCACTCATTCGATCGGATTTTACACTTTGTTATAATCTCTAAACAAAATCTCCTAACTCAAATTTTTTCATTCATTCATCAAAACCCAAACACAATGTCGAACCTATCGTTTGCTGAAACCACAAAGTTAGTTGCGTTTTTTGGAGAAACCCAAAGAAGTGATGGGGTTTGATGAGAATTATTGATTTTTGAATCAAGTTCTTTCAGATATGCGCTATCGATGAATCCACAATTGTACTTTCGCGTTAAGCAGTTTCAGGGCTACTTCTAAGGCTAAATTTGTATTGGGGAAATGCATATACAAGCCTTTCGTAGTTGAGATGAGGTGATAGTCACTGAGGACAAGTGTGAGAAGAGATCTTCATGTAAAGTTGCTGAGGTATTGAATGTCTTCACAAATACGACATTTTTTTGAACAACTGGCACGCCATGGGTATGAAAATCTTAAACAAAAGCTTACATTCTTAAGCTTTCTGTTCTCCTCAATGGATATTTCTTATCCATACATTTCTGCATGCCTTAGTGATAAGACTAATGCTTGGGAACGAATTTACGTAGCAATATGGCCTTCAGCTAACATCTGTCTTGCACAAACCAAAAATCAACTTTTTCTAAGTTTATTTTTGATAATTTGGTGAAGAACTTAGTGGATGGGTTAAATTTTTATTGTATCTTGCATTGTGCAACGTGTTCCTTGATAAATAAAAGTTGAAGGAATGACCCAAACATTAAAGAAATTTATGTTTCACCTTCTCAACTAAGAAGGTCTTTGCTAATCATGAGAGAGAAGGAAAAGGTTTTTCTGGGAGAGTTGCCCCTTTATTTCAAACTATGATGGTTTAAGCTTCTGAAGAATTAGGTGAGGGTTCAGACATACCAACTGATCCTCAACACACACTATTATTCAACCATCTACATCACAGCCTCAAAAGAAACAACTAAGGAGGAAACAAAGGAATCTCATGAGATTCCTCCCTTCTGTGGTTCTATGAGCATATTACTGAAGAGGTGCTTATAAGTGCATACTTTCCTACACATTCTAATGATACACTACCTCAGTGTTTGGATTGACGGAACTAAATGATTGTTGGAAAACTTTGTACCACCTATCCAAAGGAGTACTCAACTGGAGAACCACAAAGGAACATCTCAAGCGCAGAGGATTTACCAATTAAAGGAGAGGGTCAAGAAGCTAGAAAGGAGGAATAAGTCAAGAACTCCAGGGCTTAAAAGGTTAAGGAAGGTTGGTAGATCTGCACAAGTTGTTTCCTCTGAAGATGAAAGTTTGGGTGCTTAGGAGGATGCATCCAAACAGGGGAGGAAAAATGTTAATCTTGATGATGATGTAATGGTAACTTTAGTTGATGAGGCTCAGGGGAGGAATGATGGTATACAAAAACTTTTATATAAGCAGGAGCTGAGGTTGAAAAGGTGGTTAGTACTGCTAAAGTTACTACTGTTAGTGCTACAACAACAACTGTTGATGAGTTGACTCTGGCTCAGACCTTAATAGAGATTAAAGCAACTAATACCTTAGGATGTTACATATGTCGGCTACAACAACTAAATACTGCTGTTACAAGACCTAAGGCTAGAGGAGTTGTAGTTCAAGAGTCAAGTGAATTTACAAAGGTAACATCTCCTTCGCAACTATCACAACTTCCACAGGCTAATGACAAAGGCAAGGCAAAGATGATAGGACCTGAAAAGCCTTTGAAAAAGAAAGATCAAATTTTAATTAATGAAGAAATTGCTCAAAAACTTCAAGCTCAATTAAATGCTGAATTGAAGAAAGAAGAGAAGCTTGTAACAAAGAGAGAAGATGCAAAACTTTGTTGAATAGGATAATGTTCAAGCCATGATAGATGAGTTTATTGAGCTAGTTGCAAGATTACGGCAAAGAACAGGAGAGTTGGACTGTTGAAGAATAGTCTTTGTTTAAAGCTGTTTGTGTGCTCATGGAATAAAAGAACAGAAATATTTTGCAAGACTTAGATGCAGGAAGAGGCAGAGAGAAAACCACCAACCAAGCTTAAAAAGAGAAATCAAATTTGTACCTATTGATGAACTGGTTGATTTCACTCATAGTCAGTTGAAGAACAAAAGTTTTAATGAAGTTCAGAAGGCTTTTGACAAGACCATATGTTGATAGACTTTTTGTATCTATAGTTTCTGAAGTGGTGAAAGGAGGATAATGAGAAAGTTGAGGCAGTGTAACAAGAGCAGAAGAATAGCAGTTTAAATGGAGCAGGACAGTGTTATAACAAAATAGAATTAGAAGCAAAGATGAATGATGTGCAAGAGAAGCTGAGATGAAAAGCTTATAGATATGGAGATAGTTCCTGATGATGAGGTAGCAATTGATGCTATACCACTAGCCACTAAGTCCCCAATCATTGTTGACTGGAAAATCATCAAAGAAGGAAAGATGGGATACTTTCAAATCATCAGAGCTGATGGAAGTTCAAGGAGGTATTCATCAATGATTAGGATGCTTCAGAACATTGACAGAGAAGACCTGGAAACACTCTGGAAGTTGGTTAAAGCTAAACATGGGAATACAAGGCCAGAGGAGGCATATGAAAGAGTGTTATGGGGTGATCTGAAGGTGATGTTTGAACCTGATGTAGAAAGTGAAGTATGGAGAAATCTACAAGGATACAATGTGACAGTTTGGAAGCTATTTTCTTCAAGTGGAGTACATTTTGTGAGATTTCAGAATCTGCATATCTTTATGCTGGTAGAGAAAAAGTATCCACTCACACCTGCAACAATCACAAAAATGCTCAACAAGAAGCTTCAAACTGACCATTGGAATGAGATGTGCTATCAACTTCTGAAACTCATGACAAAACAGGTCAAGAATCCTAGAAGTGTTTGAATGCATCCTCCTGGTGATGGTGAAGACTTTTAATGAAGAAACTTGAGATTCAGAAGAAGAATATCAAGTTTAGGGGAGGATTGTTGGGATTAAAAGCTTCTTGATGCTGTTTGGAAGTAACTGCTGCTAAGGTTAGAGTTACTACTGCTAGTATATATTACTACTGCTAATGGAAGTTAAGACTGCTCAGAGACTTAGAAGAAATACTACTAAGTAGTTAATACTGCTAGTATAAAAGTTACTACTGTTAGTGTAACTTAATACTGCTAGTATATGATTAGTACTGCTTGAGTAAAGTTACAGCTGTTAGCATAAAGTTAATACTGCTAGTATAAAAGTTTTAGTGTAACTTAATACTGCTAGTATATGATTAGTACTGCTTGAGTAAAGTTACAGCTGTTAGCATAAAGTTAGTACTGCTAGTGTAACTCAGTACTGCTGAGGAAGAATGAAGAAAATATTATAAGTAGTTACTACTGCTTGTACACAGTTAGTGCTGCTGGAATAAAAGTTAATGCTGCTACTTACAACTGCTGAAGGATTACAACTGCTAGAAGAGTTTCTAGTGTCAGAAGGATAAAGAGAAGAGAAAGGATTAAGATGAAGATTGTTTATCAAGTTAACTTACGGGATAAGTATGAGAAATTTTTGTAAAAGATACGTATAAGTTATTTGTTTAGAAGATTATGATAACTTAGAAAAATATTGTAAGCCTGCTAGGACTCCTTGGTGTATAAAAGGAGGTCCTAGGGTATAGAGTTTTATGTACCAAACATTCATACACATTCATACGTTTTGATATATAGCTTCAAGGTTGTAAACCCTAGTACTACACAGAGTACTCGTATTATTGATAATAATATTGGAGCTTTTAGTGATATCATTGTTCATACATTGTTCATACAATTTACTATTTCATTTATATTCTTCTAAGTATTAAAGAGTAGATTCCGCATACTCTTTAGTATTCACAAAGTTTCTACCATAGTTGTTTTGGATTTATCTAGAGTAACTTAACCTTTACAAGCTAAGGAATCGATCTTAAGTTGGGATCAACAAGTGGTATCAGATGAGTTCTATAGGTGAGATGTAAGTAAATAACTATGTAAGTAAAACAACTATGGTAGTAAGTAATCATCAAATCTGAAGGTGATGTAAGTAAACATAGGAATATAAGGCCAGAGGAGGCATATGAAAGAGTGTTATGGGGTGATCTGAAGGTGATGTTCGACCTTTACAAGCTATGGAAGTAGTAACTGTGGAGATCGTTATAGACTCAACTAGGATTATAATAACAAAGAACATAGATACGCAGCGGAATATAAATAAGAACAATGTTATTTAACAAGGTTTTACATTCACATATAAGCCCCAATTCTATTTGATCAATATAAACGATTACCTAACTGTAACAGGATCAAAGATGATCTTGAGGCTAAACCACATACTCTA